>OY992876.1:174372320-174638606 GCA_963921405.1 Cepaea hortensis | reverse complement strand
GACCCTGGTGGGGAGCATCTCATTTAATTCATATAAGTAGTCATATAAGTTCTCGTTCCCGTTACCGACTATCTGTCTGTCTGACTGTCTGTCTGGCTGTCTGTCTGACCCAGCCCGTCTTCGCCCAGACCCTGATGGGGAGCATGTCATTTAATTCATATAAGTAGTCATATAAGTTCCCGTTCCGACTGTCTGTCTGTCTATCTATCTATCTGTCTGTCTGTCTGACCCAGTCCAGCCCATGGTGGAGAGCATCTCATTTAAATCATATAAGTAGTCATATAAGATCCCGTTCCCGACTATCTGTCTGACTGTCTGTCTGTCTTGAGTAAATGGAGGAGGGAGGAGGAAGAGGGAGGTGGAGGAGGGAGGAGGAGGGCGGAGACAGGAGGAGTAGGGAGGAATAGGAGGGAGGAGGAGGGATTAGGAGGAGGAGGAGGAGGAGGGAGGAGAAGGAGGGAGGATGAGGGAGGAGGAGGGAGCAGGAGGAGGAGAGGGAGGAGGAGAAAGAGGGAGGAGGAGGAATGTGAAGGGAGGAGGAGGGAGGAGGGAGGAGGAGGAAGAGGAGGTAGAGGGAGGAGGAGGGAAGAGGGAGGAGGAGGAAGGAGGAGGAAGAGGGAGGAGGAGGAGTGAGGAGGTAGAGGGAGGAGGAGGAGGGAGGAAAGGGAGGAGAGGAGGAGGAGAGGAAGAAGGAGGAGGAGGAGGAGAGGAGGAGGAAAGGGAGGAGGAGGAGGAGAAGGAAGAAGGAGGAGGATGGAGGAGGCAGAGGGAGAAGGAGGAAGGAGGAGGAGGGAGGAGAGGGAGCAGGAAGAGGTAGGAGGAAGAGGGAGAGGTAGGAGGAAGAGGGAGGAGGAAGAGGAGGAAGAGGGAGGAGGGGAGAGGAAGAGGGTAGGAGGAGGAGGGGAGAGGAGGAGGAGGAGAAGGGAGGAGGAGGGAGGAGGAGTAGGATGGAGAAGTAAGAGGAGGAGTAGGAGGAGGAGGAGGGACGAGGAGGCAGGAGGAGGAAGAGGGTAGGGAGGAGGAAGAGGGGAGAGGAGGAGAAGAATGGAGAAGGAGGAGAGGAGGAGAGGAGGAGTGAGGAGAGAGGAGGAGGAGGGAGAAGAGAGGAGGAGAGAGGAGGGAGAGGAAGGAGGGAGAATGAGGATGGAGGAGGAAAGGAGTGAGGAGGAGGAAGGAGGAGGAGGAGGAGGAGGAGGAAGGAGGAGGAGGGAGGAGAAGGAAGAGGAGGAGAGAGGGAGGAGGAGGAAGAAGGAGGAGGGAAGAGGGAGGAGAGAGGTAGAGGGAGGAGGAGAGGGAGAGGAGGAGGAGGAAGGAGGAGGAGAGGGAGAGGAGGAGGGAGGAGGTGAGGTAGAGGAGGAGGAGGAGGAGGTAAGGAGGAGGAGGGAGGAGAGGAGAAGGAGGAGGAGGAGGAGGTGGAGGAGGAGGAGGAGAGGGAGGGATGTGAGGTGAGAGGGAGGAGGAGGGAAGGAGGAGGAGGAGGAGGAAGAGGAGGAGAGGGAGGAGGAGTGGAAGGAAGGTGGAGGGAGAGGAGGAGAGGTGGAGGAGGAGGTGGAGGAAGGGAGGTGATGTGAGGAAGGAGGAGGAGGAGGTGAGGAGGAGGTAGGAGAGGAAGGGAGGAGGAGGAGGGGAGAGTTGAGGTGGTAGGGGAGGAGGAGGGTTGGAGGTTGAGGAGGGGAGGGAGGAGGTAGGGAGTGGAGGATGGGATGGTGGAGGTGAGGAGGTGTGGTGTGAGAGGGTAGGAGGAGGAGGGGAGAGGAGGAGGAGGTGTGAGGAAGGAGGGAGGAGGAGGAGTGAGGATGAGGAGGAGGAAGGGAGGAGGGGGTGGGAAGGTTGAGGTGGTGTGGGTGGGTTGTGAGGGGGTGGAGGTGTGAGGTGAGTGGAGGTGGAGGGGGGAGGAGTGTGGAGGAGGAGTGTGGTGTTGGGTTTGGGTTTGGTTGTTGTGGGAGGAAGGGAGGATGGGAGGGAGGGAGGAGGAGGAGGAGGTAGTAGATGATTGATTGCCATCCCAACAGGTTAATATGTTATCGCGGACCTCAGAGAGAAGTGTCTATGTAGAAGACCATTTCTGGACGTACGTATTTTGGGAGGGGGAGGAGGGAGGAGGGAGGAGGAGGAAGAAGAAAAAAAAACTACGACAGTTGTCAGCTCTGGAATGAAAGGAAGGCGTGTAGAAAATTTCATCTCAATCGGATGGGCCGTTCGCGAGCGCATAAAGGACATACGGACAGAGATACATAAATACATACAGAGATACATACGCACATCCTAATTTATATATAAGATATGGAAGGAATCATCATTGGGGGACAATGCATCAATAACATTAGATATGCAGATGATACAGTCTTGATTGCAGACAATGAATAGGACCTGCAACATTTAGTAGATGCGGTTGTTGCACACAATGAACAACCAGGGTTAGAATTGAACTGTAAGAAGACACAGATTATGGTCATCACTGGGAAGGAGGAAATACTACAATGTAATATACAAGCACAGATGTTATGACTGTAGCGAGGTAACTACCGATTCACTTAAACAAGTGAATCGGTAGTTATCTCGCTACAGTCATAACATCTGATGGGAGATGCCTTGAAGAAATTAGAACAAGAATTGCCATTGCGACGGTAGCCTTTTGCAAGATGAAAAACATACTGACCAATAAAAAGATATCAATTGAAACGAGAAATATAGTGTTGAAGTGCTACATAGAACCTGTACTTTTGTATGGATGTGAAGGGTGGACAATGAGCAGACAAGCTGAAAAACATCTGATGGCTGTGGCAATGTGGTTTCTAAGGAAAATGCATTAAACTGATTAGAGATATTAGACATAGACAGTCAATAATTTTTGGGTATGTGAGAAGAAATGAATTGGAGAACTTGGTGACAACTGGCAAGATCGAAGGGAAGAGACCAAGGGGAAGACCGATAAGTAAATACCTGGATGGCTTGGCCATGTGGCATGGTTAAGACAGAAACACGGATGTGATCCACGACTCTTGTGATCGAGTAAGATGGCAAAACATAACCGCCCACCCTTATCGGCATGGCACATGATGGATGGATGGATGTGTTTCCACACTAAACAACTTTGTTTAATAAACATATAATATGATGAGCTTAAATTTCAATTCAATATTTGATCAGAATACTGTATGTTTAAAGTTGCTGAATGTGCACTTTAACATTTTAATTCTATTTCTGTAGTTTCCATGTCACATGTGACACGCTTTCATTATTTATATGGATGTCAACTATTGGAAATACATTTCTCTTACACGTTTACAGCATATGAAAACTTAACAATTGAGTGTATAAAAACTTAACAATTAAGTGCTGAGAAGCCAACACTTGGGGCTAACATTTTAGAGCGTCCAAGAGGGGATGGGATAACTTCTACAAAATTATTTGTTTTGGTTTTGTCTGGTTTAAAAAGTTGCATTTCCTTTTACAGGCTATCGCCATCAATCCCAGAATTTGCTGACTGTATTTTCTAGACAATTTACACGTAATAGTTTGCCATTGCTTTCTGAATGACTGATGTCCGTATAAAAGTGACAGTGACATACAGAACGGTTTGCTTCAAAATCATCTGTGACTGGCTTTAAACCTGGTATGTTACTTGTGAATAAGCGTTCACTGCCCCTAAGCACAGAGGCCAGCTTCTGCCTGGTTGTTAACTGAAGAAAATTTATCTTTTATTACCACATATATCATTATAGTTTGGAATAGTGTGGAAATAAATTAACCCTTAATCTTCACCATTCAATTAAAATCCCCGAAGGTGAAAATACTGCATCGGATCTTCACATCCTTTAAAGAGAAGAACAATTAATTTAACATGGGAAGATTCCCATGTTCTTGAAATATTCAGATCACACAACTCTGTGGTGGCATAATGTAGTCACCACCAACATTTTGTTGTTTTACTTAATCTTAGCATCAGATGACCAATGTGCCTCAGATGTGTAAATGGATTGTTTAATTTTACAGGGTGTTTGTAAAGTCTCACTTCATTTTGTAAGTAGAATCATTGTGAAAAATTAAGTATATGACATCATTACAAATGTGCTAAGAATTCATTAACTTAGTTACAATATGCTATGGTCTAACACTGTTTTGGGGAAGCTGGAAAGTACCAATGAAGTATTCATTATAACTTATTCAACAAATTTCTAACCGTAATGTGATGAGGATGTTTGTCAGGAAATCTTGCTATAAATCTCCGAACAACCATCCGTATGTATCGACTGCCATTTTGAAACACTCGTTCAACCAAACAAATTCTTTCTGTTTGGAGTGCAAAGAATTACTCTAGCAGACGATAGCCATTCGCTCTGCATACTGCTTCACGATAGACTGGAGCACATTTTTTGATGACGTTGTGTACTTCATTTTACAAAATTGTTCTACAAAGTGTAATGAGACTTTACAAACAAGCTGACCCCTATTTTTATAGCCCAATTGGCACTCCCTGGGTGATGTGGTCAATATCATGCAGGCTACATTTACTTCCTAAGATATTTCCTGGTACCCATCTCAGGCTGGGTCGAACTGCAATGCACATTCAAATACATGACACATGACCAGCAGGTAAGCGTCTAGCCAGTCCACTACAGCAACTTCCATATATAACCTGAGACAAGTAACACTGGACAGTCTTCTCTCAAACTCACAGAACAAACAAAACAGAGGGAGACCTAAAACCACATGGAGAAGATAAATAGAGACAAAAATGACAAGTTCATGGAAGGAAGCTGCATCTAGCTAGTCCACTACCACAACTGCCATATATAACCTGAGAACAGCATAAATAGAAAGTTCTTCCTCTAGAACTCACAGGACAAACAAAAACACATGTAGAAGAGAAATAGAGACAGAGATGACAGGGTCATGGAAGGAAGCAGCGTCTAGCTAGTCCACTACCACAACTTCCATATATAACCTGAGAAAAGAATAAATAGAAAGTCCTTCCTCTAGAACTCACAGGACAAACAAAATAGAGGGAGACCTAAAAACATATGAAGAAGAGAATTAGAGACAGATATGAGAAGGTCAAGGAAGGAAGCTGCAGGAGACAGCAAAAGATAGGACAGCTTGGCATGGAGTCGGTTGAAGGTCTATACTCCGATAAGGAAATCACGGCAGAAACAGCACCATATATCCAATAAGCCTCAAGTTGTGGAAAAGGGTCCATTATTTTTACTTTACATCTCAAGAATGAAGATTATTTAATCTAATCCAACTAATCAGTAAATCTTGTCCAATGGGAATGCCCATTAGCGGTGGGATGTAGTTTGACTAACATGGCTGTGTCATTACTCGGACAATAAGATAATGCATAGTGTTTGTTTTTATACATGATAATAAGCAGATTCATGCAGTAACATACCATGTGTCTTAGATACTTATTCTGCTCCCGAACCTCCTCTCCTATATCAATGGACAACTGAGGAAATAAAAATAGCGCAATGAGTATTAAAATGCAACAAAACGGTATAGTAATCAGCATTCCCTAAACTATGTAAAGAACAGATTTAGGAGCACAAGTAGCAACCCTCATAAAATGACATCTGAATTATGTCAATAAACTGTGTGCCAATAAATAACATTATATGAATTGTATATCTGTTTCAAATTGTTAAGAACACTCATACTATGGACTGTACATACCAATTATTAGTGTTCACAACCTACTCTAAATTGTTAAATATTCAGCTGAGATGCAGACAGCATACCCTTACAGGACATTGCAGTCAACATCAGTATGTTTTTGGCTGTTTGTGATATTTAGCAAGTTTACCATTGCTTTCTGAACGACCAGCACTTATACCGTTGTATGAAAACCAGTGCAAGGAGGTCTGCTTCCAGATCCTCTGCAGCTGTATTTTGAACATGGTATGTGGGATTATAAATTGTGTCCCTAACCCCTTTGCCACAGCACCGGCTATGATAGCAAGTTCATTTAAACAATCACTATGTCTCAGAAGCCAACACTGCAGAAGCATCTGAGCTACTTTATGAAATTTGATTATGTAATAATGCAAACGAGAATGTCATGCTCCTCAAGGAGTTTAAAGGGTAATGATATATCTATTATCTATCTATTCAGAAAGTGCAAATAACATATATGTTACTGATACCACAATATAAGCAAACACAATCACAATTGTAGTTTTTTACCTTGATCACAAGTGTTATTAGAAGTATATGGGGACTGTGATTGAGTAATATACCATTGACAGAAACTATCCATCTGATTCTCAATATTCATATACCTTTGTATTGTCATGGCAATTATTACCAAATAAATGTAAAGAGGAGGTAAAGATTTATTTCATATGTAAGCAGATTTGGTCATGTTTCACTGTAGATTAACTGATTTATTAATTTTATTTAAATATATGAACAACAAATGCATGCTTAAAAACACTGCATGTTGTCAATACGTATATCAATCAATCAATAAGGTGCCGTATCCACAATGGAGGTTGGCCACAATGAATCTCCAACACTGTTTGTCTCTTGCCTTTACTGTACATTCGGTAAGGCTGCTGTTCGTCCATCTCAGATGTTGTCTTCCCACTTGTATCGTTGTCTACCTCTTGCTCATCTGCTTTCAACCTTACCCTCATGTATGGTTTTGATGAGAGGGTTATGTCTTTTAATGAGACATAATAATAAACTATAATAATTGTATGCATAAAACATAAGCCTGGCATTCTTCCTCTGCCTTTATCCCTTATGGAACCTGTGCAGTCTCCCCCCCCCCCCCCCAAGCTCAATATTGGTGAGTCTAACATAATTCTGACATAATGGAGCATTCATTTTGCACTTCTAATTCTTTAAAATCATTTCTGCCTCCCAGAGTTTTACCTCTCCTGGCAATGCAGCCAGTTTCAAATCAAAGATCAGACATGTGTTGCATGACAATAATCATGTGACCTTCAGATGATCAGCAGCAGACACATCTCTGCCCTTACTGTAAGAGACATTGTCATGCTCATCATCATCATTATAGCGTCCTAAATGACAAATAGTTAGAAATAGGTAGAAATAGGTGCCCCAAATACGCAAGCATTTAAGTATTTCCACAGATCTCAGTCCTGGGTGTTCTGGATCAATCCTTTTGACCATACTCGTCCATGTCACTGTCTTAGGCCATCCAGCAACATTTCTCTCAGTTTGCCTCTGTTCTTCAACCAGTGATGTTTCATTGATCATAATATATTTAACGCTTCTCTTCTCATTATATGAGAACATTGCTAGTCTCTTTCTTACAGTTGTACATAATGCTCTAACTTCATCAGTCTTTTCCAGGCAACAGTTATTTACTCTGGCAGTCCAATGTATTCGCAACATTCGTCAGAAACCACATCTCTGTTGCCCACAAGCCTATCCTAATTTGTTCTGTCACATTCCAAGATTCACTGGCATACAGCAGAACAAGTTCCATAAAAAATGTCAACTCAGTTGTGAAAATTGTGTTACTTACAGTTTTAAGAGCTTTGACTTTTCCTTTCAGCTCTTCTTCCATTCTCTGATTGTCATCCTCCAACATCTGAGAAGTATCTTGATACTGGTAGTTATTACTACCATTTGCTGCAAAAACAAAATAAACAAGAATGGTTAGAGCAAGAGTAGTACACAGGCTAGGTATTTGCTTGCCAACCTGGTGGTCATGAGTTTGATCCACAGCTAGGCAAATTCAGCTTTTTACCAACTGACTTGAGCTCCCAGGTCAACCCATCCTAAAAGAGTACCAAGAATTGTCTTGGGAAGTAAAAGCAGCCGACATGATATTGACCACATTACCCACCGAATGCTGATTAGTCTATACAAACCTGGGCCCAGCGCTGCATGCCCAATGTGCCTGAAGGCAGGTAAATGTGTTCTGTACTTACTACATCACTGCACCCGAGACATGTTCACTTATGTTCCATCACCTTCTTTAGTAGCCAACTAAGAGTTCCATTCCTCATGCTATCAGTTTAAAACAAAAGAAAATGCAGGTAGTTCGTCACAGATATTGCCATAAGAGTGTGAAGTGTTAGGTCTTCAAATATTCTAGGCTATGATATATGAGATGGGCTGACCAGTTCACATCCTCATCACTTTTCCTTCCCAGACAATTCTGAAAATTAGAAGGGACCCATTTTTATGTGATGGGTTGAACCACAGTTCCACACTGCTTGGAGAAAAATAATCCTGCCTCCACAATGTGACCACAGCAATAGTGACAGTCTGATTAAACAACTGCTTGCATTTGTCCATACGCACTGAGTATCATCCAGACTATCTCCTCACTCCAGGTGTGGATCCTGTTTTGCTGCACTCCCCACTTGGTCCAAGAGAGCCTTCCCCATGTCATAAAGCAGTTGCATAAGATAATGGTTTTTAACCAGGATACAGTAATCTATACTGATAGAGTTTCTTCTTCTTCTTCTTCTTCTGCGTTCATCCAGAGTTTTTTTCCGGATGTGATTGCGTTGTGCCTGTTTACAGCAGAGCTGTGTTCTTGCGCCGTTAGGCCAACACATCCGACTTCTGCGGGCATTTGTTGACCGGGTTAACCTTCCCGGGGGTTTCTTAGGACGTTTGACTCTCACTGTTGTCGTGTTATCCCCCATCCCAGCTGGCCCATATAGAACAGCCAAAGATCCTGGTCAGCCCTCAAGGGAAGGCAGGGGCAGACCATGGGCATTCCCCGTCATCCAAGGAGGCTTCCATACTTGCAGAGCCGATACATAGCGCTCTGGTACTGGGCGCACCCAAGGAATCGTCATGTCCTGCACATGGCTGCTTAGCCTCACTTCCGTATATTGGGCCTTCCTTTCACCATAGGCTGTTCTTCCGGAAACCAGAAGTATGCAGTCTGCAGATGACATCCACACAGTGAGCTTTCGATTCGGACTTTCCATGTAATGGATTTGCTATCCAAGCAATATTCCATTTCGTGCCACTAGGACACTTTTCCACCTTTTATGAAGCCCACACAGTGGGCTTTTGATTCAGACTTTCCACGTAATGAATTTGCTATCCAAGCAATATTCCATTTCATGCCACTAGGACACTTTTCCACCTTTTATGAAGCCCACACAATGGGCTTTTGATTCGGACTTTCCACGTAATGGATCTGCTTTCCAAGCAATATTCCATTTCGTGCCACTAGGACACTTTTCCACCTTTTATGAAGCCCACACAGCGAGCTTTCGATTTGGACTTTTCACATAATGGATTTGCTATCCAAGCAATATTCCATTTCATGCCTCTGGGTCTTCATGCACCTTTAAATGTCAACCTGTATGTAGTTAAAGTAAGCTGCGGTCAACTTGAGCTTGTTGATATCTCCATAGAGCTTGTCCTCAAATTAAGCAGGTGTGGGCCAAAATATCTTTCTCTGTTCTGCATACGTTGGGCAATCCTGCAGCAAATGTTTTGCTGTCATTTTTCCAGTTCTACAATTACATTCATCAGTATCTCCTATCTTTAGTTTATTGAACAAGTGGTATTTCAGCCTGTTATGTCCTGTGCGGAGTCTGAAGATTGCTACTTGTTCTCTTCGGTCGAGTTTGTAGTATGCATCTCCTTCTGATGGCCTGGATGCTCTGATTCCCATTTGGTTCTATAAGTGCTTTTTATCAACCTCTTTGCCTCATTATAGGTTATGTCTATGTCAGGCTGTGGTAGTCGTCCGCCCTCTTTTGCCAGTCTGTCAGCCTCTTCGTTTCCAGGTATACTGCAATGTGATGGGATCCACTGTATTACAACTTTTTTGGATTTCTGGCATAGACCATGGAGTGTTGCTCTTAGGTCAGCTAGTTCTGTGCTGTTGTTGCTCTTCAGTATTGAGACAGCTGACTTTGCATCTGTGAAGATAGCTATTTGCTTCTCTTTATTTTCCTCCATCAGGAGCATTTCTGCTGCAGTTTTCAGAGCCTCTACCTCCGCTTTGAAGTTACTTGAAAATTTTCCAGTTGCCATTGAATGTGTTTTTTTCACTCCATTTTTTAAATTTAGGAGAATTCCTCCTCCTCCATTCTCTATTGAATTTTTAGCTGATCCATCTGTATATGCATGGGTCAAATTCCTGCTTGGGTAATGTTCTTTTATGTAGTTTAGGGTTATTTCTCTTCTTTCGGTTTCATGCTGAGTGTTCTTTTTCTCAATACCAGGAATGTTTTCTATCATCTCAGGCAGTTGCTGCTGTCTCCAAGCTGGGAACTTGTGTGCATTGTAAATGGGCTTGACTGTTGATATGTTAAGTATAGGATCTGCCCCAATCCTTCGTTTTGCAGTTTCTACAAAGTTGCTACGCTTCAGTCTTCCCTTTCCAAAACCATTAAATCTGTTGTACATAGGGTGGTCTGTCAATCTTCTAAATTTTTCTGCTTGTTGCTGGGCTCTGCTATCTCTTCTATCCTGCATTTGTTGTAAACAAGTGATCTTTTCTAGTTCATTAATAGGCGTTGTCTTCAGGCTTCCAGTTATGATTCGCATTCCTTGATTTTGGACTCTACTTATTTTGTTAAAGTTTGACTTAGCTGCTGTTGCCCAAGCTGCAATGCCATATTCCAGTACTGGCCTCACCCGTCCAGTATATAACTTCTTGAGAACTTTCTCATCTGCTCCCCATGTTGTACCAGCAATCTTTTTCATGATTGCCATTCTCTGCCTTGCTCTTGTTCGATTTTTCTCAACCTGTGTCTTCCATGTCAGGCGACGATCAAAGGTGACTCCTAGATAGTTTGGATTTTCTTCATGGCGCAATATTTTTCCATTCAATACCAGCTTAGGTTGCTGAGTTTTATTTGAGAGGGAGAACACTGTGCATGTTGTTTTCTCCTCACTTATCTTCACTAGCCATGATTTTGACCAGTCCTCTAGCGCTACTAAGGCTTGCTGTATTCTGCTGTTAGCTGTACTAATATATTCTTCAGATGTCCATATGGCTAGGTCATCTGCAAAGGAGGATGTGTGTACTCTGGCTGGAAAATTTTCTGTGATGTCATGTATATATGCTAGGAATAATGTTGGTGAAAGAACTCCTCCTTGGGGGACACCTTGCTCCAACAGCATCATTTTGCTTGTTTGTCCTTGTACTTTTGTCCTGGCAGTTCTGTTCTCAAGGTAGTGGCTGATCCATTTATACATTTTTCCACAAACATGCATGTTTTGCAGTTTTACTTTCAGTCCTTCCTTCCATACTTTATCAAATGCTTTTTCTAAATCTATCCAGACTGCTAGTGTGTGCTTTTTCTCTTGGAAGGCATCCTCTATTTCCTGAGCTATATAGGTTATTTGATCTTCAGTGGATCTGTACTTTCTGAATCCTGCTTGGTGTGGTGTTAAGAGTTTGTTTTCTTCCAGATGCCATGTTAGCCTGCCATTGATAATGCGTTCCATTAATTTTCCTACACAGCTAAGTAGACTGATAGGTCGATAGCCATTTGGTTCTTCCAGGTCTTTTCCTTTCTTTGGGACTGGTATTAGTATAGCTTCCTTCCATGCCTGTGGGACTATTCCTCTCTTCCAGCTGTTATTTAGGACTGCTAGTAGTTTCTTCTTTGCCTTGGTGCCTAGTCCTATTAGCATTTCATTTGTAATTCCATCCTTTCCTGGTGATTTCTTCTTTTTTAGGGTATTCATTGCCTGTTCCATTTCTTCCATTGTTAGATTTGCCATCATATATTCTGCTGCTGTCTCTGTATTTCTATGATGTATCTGTTTGTCTTTGATTGCTTTCTTCTGTTCGGTTGTAATATCAATGTGGTTTGCATTTGCATAGTATTCCATTAGTGCATTTGCAGCCTTTTTTCCTGTAAGCAAGGCATTTCCTTGTTTAATTGTTATTTGTTTGTTTCTAGGTCCTTCATTGTTCATGGCTTTCACTAGTTTCCATAGTTTGTTTCCATCCCGGTCAAAATTCAGGTTTTCTGTTTTTTCCCTCCAACAATCTCTTGTTGTTTGATTTACTGTTCTTTTATATTTTGCTGAGATGGCTTTGAGAGAGATGTTCGCTTCAATTGTTTATTCTCTCTCTGCTGTCTTCCTGGCATCTTCAACTTTGTCCTCCAAACTGCACTTGGTAATTAATTAATATAATAACTAATTGGCGGCCATTTTTATATGCTAATTAGATAACGTTGCATACTATCTAAACAGGAATTAACCCATTATGTGCGTAGCATCATTCCGCATAATACAATATATTACGTGCCAGGGTTTAAACATAATATAAAGAATGCACTTGGTAATTAATTAATATAATAACTAATTGGCGGCCATTTTTATATGCTAATTAGATAACGTTGCATACTATCTAAACAGGAATTAACCCATTATGTGCGTAGCATCATTCCGCATAATACAATATATTACGTGCCAGGGTTTAAAAATAATATAAAGAATGCACTTGGTAATTAATTAATATAATAACTAATTGGCGGCCATTTTTATATGCTAATTAGATAACGTTGCATACTATCTAAACAGGAATTAACCCATTATGTGCGTAGCATCATTCCGCATAATACAATATATTACGTGCCAGGGTTTAAACATAATATAAAGAATGCACTTGGTAATTAATTAATATAATAACTAATTGGCGGCCATTTTTATATGCTAATTAGATAACGTTGCATACTATCTAAACAGGAATTAACCCATTATGTGCGTAGCATCATTCCGCATAATACAATATATTACGTGCCAGGGTTTCAACGTAATATAAAGAATGCACTTGGTAATTAATTAATATAATAACTAATTGGCGGCCATTTTTATATGCTAATTAGATAACGTTGCATACTATCTAAACAGGAATTAACCCATTATGTGCGTAGCATCATTCCGCATAATACAATATATTACGTGCCAGGGTTTAAACATAATATAAAGAATGCACTTGGTAATTAATTAATATAATAACTAATTGGCGGCCATTTTTATATGCTAATTAGATAATGTTACATCATATGTAAAAATAAATGACATGAGCGGTTAGGCTTCGCTACACCGATCGCAATGATGTATGGTTGCTAGGATGTTCGTGTATGGTTGCTAGGATGTTCGTTTAAAAATAAACAAACTACTCTAGTTTTGATAACTTCTGCTATGACCTTGGTTCGGACACGAAAAAAAGATGTGCAGAAGAGATCTTTTGTGTCAATTTCTGCGTTAATGATCTCGACACTCAAAGTTGCATATCTTCGCTTCTAATTGACATACATGCATCATCTTGGTACCATTAGATTCGGTTTCTCAAGGCCTATCTTTTGGTGGTGGTCCCATTAGAAAATACTCAAATTTAAAAATCTGATGGTTCATGCTACATCTTTGCTTTAAATTGACACATACTATAAATGAGAAACCTTTCTTGGATGACAATTTGTTAGCTATGTTCTTAAATTATATTAAATAGCACTGGGTTCCTAATAATTTTTTATTTCAACGGACAAGTTAATTAACTACCTACTTATTTATTATTGTGGTTCTCTCCGCGACGGTAAATTACAGGTTTGTGAGCCGGTCGCTCAGAAAGCAATGGCAAACTACTGAGCGTAATCTTGCCAAGAAATCAACAATCAGCTGAAAGATGCTGATGTTGACAGTGATGTCCTGTAAAGGATATGCGAACAACAACAAAATGTATTATTTTGGTGTAGGGTAAAGAGAGAGGGATAGTACCTCATGGTGAGTAGCAGCCATATCCCAAGGGATAGACCAGGATCCTATTTGGTTCACATCTCTTTACCTAGCTCATGTATGGCTCCACGAATACCGCTTGTGTATGGCGGTGGCCACACCACAGGCAACAGTCTTGGCTGACTGGCTAAACTACATGAGTGAAGTAGGGGTAATATCCTACTAAGGGAATGTCCATCCCTAGTACACAAAAGACTGAGACAGTGAGCAAGGCGGGTGAATCTATATAGATCAATGGCTATGAAAGTGAAACAGCAGAGTGTGGCACACATGAGGCGTGTTAAGGACACAATAGTGAACAAGGCTGGCCATTGTGGAAGAGATTGGGACCTCACCACGTAGTATCCCACAGACAGCAATGAGATCACAACAGAAAGAAAACAGGGATATGGGTAATTCTTGGCCCCTTGGAGATGAGCCCATTGTAAATATGCTCAGGGAAGAGACAACTCCTATAGTGAGTAAGGAAGTGCATAATGATGAATATATCTCAAATTCTTTTAAAAGGGTGCATTCTGACAATACCTACCTGAAAAGTAGAAGGAGAAGTTTAAGAATTGGTATGTGGAAAGTATGCACCCTGTGTCAAGCAGGGAAATTTAACAACCTTATTTCGGAAGCCAAAAACATGGATTTAGATATTTTAGGTTTGTCTGAAACAAGATGGACAGATGCGTGTTATATAAGGAGAGACAACTACATATTCATTAACTTGGGAGGAGATCACCACAAGAGAGGAGTAGAAACTTTAGTAAAAAGAAATTTTGAGAAAAATATTAGTGGATTCTGGGCTTATAATGATAGAATGATACTACTCAAAATTAAGGCAAGACCTTTTGGCGTAGTAATTCTTCAGACGTATGCTCCAACGACTGATTATGGTGATGAACAGCTAGAAGAATATTATGAAGACCTACAACAAACACTGAAAGTTGTAAAATTATCAGAGGTACTAATTGTTATGGGAGACATGAATGCAAAGGTAGGAAAAACTAAATATAAGCAGATAGTAAGGCAACATGGTATGGGAAACAGAAACGACAGAGGAGACCAGCTGATACAGTTTTGCGAAGAAAACAGTCTTATTATTTGTAACACATTTTTCCAACACAACCCTAAGAAATTGTATACGTGGAAAAGCCCTGGAGATAGAACAAGAAACCAAATTGACTAAATCATGATTGGAAATAGATTTTAAAACAATGTTAAAAATGCCAAAACATATCCTGGTGCTGATATCAACTATGACCACTATCCTGTAATCTTAAAATTAAGTTAAAACTTAAAAACACAGGAATAAGGACATTGAAGACACCTCAAATAGATATATCAGCATTGAAACAACCAGATATAAGTCAACAATACCTGGCTGAAGTAAAAAAATAAATATGACAGGCTAATCGCTGAAAGCATGGAACAATATAGACATGAAAATCCTGAAGATAAAATTAATACAAAGTGGGAATGTGTAAAAACTAGCATATAGATTGCAAATACCACATTGCCAGTGACTTTAAATAAGAAAAAGCAATTATGGATAACCGATGAAATCTTGAACAAAATGTCTCAAAGAAAGAAAGCAAAGAACACTCCAGAGTATATATTAATAGACAGCGAAATATGTCACATGTGCAGAGTTGCCAAAGAAGAGCGGTTGCAGAAAACATGCAAAGAAATAGAGGATCTAGAAATAAAACACAACTCGAAAGAATTGCATGAAAATATAAAAAGATTTACAAAGAAGAAAAATATATAACAGGAAATAGTTGTATCAGAGGGAAAGATGGAGAAATTATAATTGATAATGCGCGAGATAATAAAAAGAGAAACAGAATACACAGAAGAGTTATTCTGGGACAGAAGGGTCAATAAACTAACATTGTATAATACTCATGATGGACCAAACATATTAAAGGCTGAAGTAGAGATGGCTATTAAAAAGATGAAAGAAGGAAAGGCTGCAGGTCCTGACAAGATAACAACAGAGATGATAAATTCCTTACTGACACTGACAAGATCACAGAATTATGTAATGATATATATATAATATTGGATACATTCCCAAGGATTTGAAAACATCCATTTTCATCACACTACCCAAGAAGCCAAGAGCTAATGATTGTGAGGATTACAGAATTAATAGCTTAAAGAGACATATAACTAAGGTTCTACTCAAGGTCATTCAAGAAAGAATTCAAAATAAAGTAGATGAGGAAGTAGCTGAAGAACAATTTGGGTTCCGTAAAAAACAGCGGCACCAGAGAAGCAATAATCTGTTTGAGGATGTTGATTGAAAAATATATAGAAGTTCAGAACAATATATATGTCTATTTTATAGACTACAAGAAAGCTTTTGATAGAGTACAACATGAAAGACTAATTACATGCCTTCAAGCCATAAGAGTAGATGGAAAGGACATCAGACTTATTAGTAACCTGTACTTGGAACAAGTGGCGTCAATTATATGCGGAAATAATTATTCGTCGCCCAGAGATTATAAAGAGGAGTACGGCAGGGATGCGTGTTGTCCCCAAGCCTTTTCAACCTATACACAGAAAGAATTTTTTTAAAAGTCAAAATGCCTGGACTTAACATCAATGGAAGGATCATAAACAATCTTAGATGTGCTGACGATACGGTGTTACTAGTAGAAAGTGAGCAAGAGTTACAAAACCTAGTGGAACAAGTAAACAGGCATAGTGCAGAATGTGGCTTAGATATTAACATCCTAAAGACGAAAACTATGATAATTAGCAATGGAAACAAAAGGCCATCAATCAACATCACAGTAAATGGGGAGATACTAGAACAAGTAAAAAGTTTCTCCTATATTGGACATGTAATAACGAATGATGGTAGAAGTGAAATAGAAATTTAAAAAAGACAAGGGATGGCCAAACATGCTTTCACCAGCATGAAATCAGTATTAACCTCTTGAGAGATTAACAACGCATGAATATGAGAATTGTCAAATGTTACATATATTCAACAGCAATGTATGGCTTGGAAGCCTGGACATTGAACAAGCAACTAGAAAGTCAAATAGAAGCCCTGGAGATGTGGATATACAGAAGAATATGTGCTATTTCATGGAAACAGAAGCAATCAAATACAGGGGTTCTAGAAAAACTGGGATTGAAAAGAGAGTTGATGACAGAAATAAAACATAGGCAAGTGAAATATTTTGGCCACGTTAAAAGACATTAAAAAAAAAACTGAAAAACTGTCATTTACTGCCAATATAGTACCTTGCGGTGTATGGCAGAGGGGTCTTTGAGACATTAAAAAAGACATAACACTCTTATAAAAGCCATACTGGAGGGCAAGGTTGAGGGCAAGCGAGCAAGAGGTAGACAACGATACAAGTGGGAAGATAATATCAAGAGATGGACAAACATTAGTCTGACAGAATGTACTATCAAGGCGAGATACAGACAGTGTTGGAGATCTATTGCAGCCAACCTTCAATGTGAAGACGGCACCTGATTGATTGACTGATATTTATTATTATACTATCGCTATGTAACTAACTTCGAATGGTGCATTACATTTCATTTCTCTACAGTCAACTTCATTTCTCTTCACTCAGTTACCTCTCACCGTCTTCACTGTCAAGTCAAGCAATTCAATAATACTAGCAGGTTTACTGTCTACTGCAACCCAATCTGAAACCGGGAATAACATTCTGCACCCAAGAAGAAGAATCCATTGGGTCCCCAAAAATGGCTATGTAAAGACTATGCATGCTTCCGACATAATTCATTCATTCAAATATCATGTGACAATAACAAACACCATCTTAGTTTCTGCAGAATAGGTCAGTCTAACATTCTGTGCATAGCGATTGGTTGTAATTATCGTGACTTTGAAATAAATTAAATTATTTGGCATACAGTAAGTAATTAACATTTTTAGCTCTGTTCGTAGAAATCGTAGACTAATTTTAGATGCATTTTCGAATTCTGCATCCAATTTTACTTATATTTGGAGAGTTTTCATGCGGACCACCATTGACCAGAGGTAGAAAACAAATATTTCTGCAGATATGTTGTTTTATCTTTGTGAATGGAAATCAACAATGGAGGCGCCGTGGACAAAGATCGGACTAGGCCACGTATACATTTTATGCATAATACAATATACATCTTGCAAGGCTTGTAACCTAACATTAATAATACAGGGTAATTAATGAATTTATAATTAATTAGCAGCCATTTTTAATTGCTAATTAGGTCATGATGCATCATATCTAAAAATAGATGACATGGGCAGTTAGGCTTCGCTACCTCGGTCACAATGATGTATGTTTGCTAAGAAGGTGTTCATTTAAAAACAAAACAGTTATAGTAGAATAAAGCTAAAATGTTATCATTTCAGCTGTCGCTTCATCTGGGACAAAAAGGAGAGTTGCCCAGAGAGCGGAATCCTGAAAGAAAATGGTTTGTTGTTAAAGATCCACTCAAATGTGAATATCTCAGCTTTGAATTGACATACAGGCATCAATGAGGTACCCTTGGATTTGGTTTTTCAAGGCCTATCTATATGTGGTGGTCTCATTAGTTACCCAATTTGATAAAGACGATCAATACAGTAGTATTACAGTTTCTCTGATCCATGTTTTTTTTTTTTTTTTTGATGACGGAAACTCAAACAGTCAATATTCAATCAATGGTCAACCAACGTTAAAAATAATATTAAAATATAATTCACTGACCCATATATGAGCGCCTCATGATTTTGACTGGTGTGTGTAGCTTTGGAAATCCGAAATTGTTGTTGTTACAGCCGCAAGATCGTGTTTATATATTGTGTTTATATACAGAGTTCAACTTAATCATTTTAATCAGTCATCTTGTTTATTTCCCTGCTGTGTGACGTCATTAGTAAACGTGTTCTTCCTGGTTATGAAATTAAACTCTTAAACAGGAGAGTTTCGTGTTAGGTGATAATTGGACGAGGACATATGAGAGCTAGTTAGATAGTTAGTTAGTTAGTTAGTCTTTCCTCTTGAGCCTAAGTCGGTGCATAGGGCAGAAGTCATGGCTCTCCATGTCTGGCGGTTCGCTGCTACCTGTTGTAGATCTTGGATGTTCACTTGGCCGTTGAATGAGCCTTCTCTGATGATGGTTCTACGCAGGGTCTCTCTTGGTCTTCCCCGTTTTCTTGTCCCTACTGGTGACCTTATGAGGGCTTGGTAGGGGAGTCTTGTCCATTCTGAGTACATGGCCGATGTAGTTCCAACGGCGTTTTCTTATAAAATTGGATACAATATCTTGCTTAGTCTCTTGTCTTATTTGCGCATTGGTTTTGAAATCTGTCCACTGGATGCTTAGAATTCTTCAAAGACATTTGTTCTCAAAATTGTCTAATTTTTTTTATCTAAAGCTACCGTTGATTTCCAACTCTCACATCCATACGTTAGCACTGGAATCACACAAGAATTACTGGAGAGTAAGTGGGGCCATAAAGAAATTAAAATACTGCAACACCTTTAGGCATCAGGGACGAAGGGAAAATCCGGGGCCATCTAAGAAATAAAAACGTGCGGACGACAGGGTTGAAGGGGAATATCTGAGGTCATCAACGAAATATGACTGTAAGATGTGTTGTCATTCACGTTGATGGGGGTTACTCGAGTCCAGACTTTCAGTAAGAAATAACATCGTAAACCGTGTAAACATCAACGTCAGGAGTTCTCGGTCAGATTTTATGTCCCCCCCCCCCCCCTTCAATATTAGGGTATAGGCCCTATATTGTATTTTCTTTCTAAAATATCTGGGTATACATTCCTAAGTTGCTTTTTTTTTTTTTTAGAATGTCAGTCAGTCTCGATTTTGATTTATTGGTTGCTTGGTAGGTAGTTTGGTTGGTTGGTTTGTTGGTTGGTTAGGTGGATAGATAGCTGGCCAGTGGTAAATCTTCCGGAAGATTGTTAATTTTAGCTCTTAATCCGACGCATTGGTGTTCTGGTCGTTTAGCCACGAATGGCGCATACATCAATCTTTAATGAGGCCTGTGATGTAATGGGCTCTTCTCTTCTCCAACGTAACCAATAAAACAAACAAAAAACTAGAGGTGTACATCAGGCCGGTACTGCAACTTGACATCTGCAGAGAGGCATATTAGGAAATAAGCAAGTCATAATTCGGCACCCCATGTATGGAATGGCAGAGGTTAGACCTAGGTAGGCCATGTGTTCTCCGTGGGTCTTAGGTAGGCTCATTGTCCACAGACATCAATCCAATGCCCAGACATAGCGGTCACGGGTTTGGTTACTTTATTAATTGCCATGGGATGATTAATCTTCTGATGCGACTTTCCGTATCTGCCAGAAGCTTATATACAGTAGTTTTTCATATGCAACCCCTTTTAATTTGATATATGTATATAATACAATATCTGTCTCCGTGACGGAGGTGTTATGGACTCGATTCGTAATCCCGTATACCCGGGTTCGAAACACAGTAGTGCTGGCTTTTTCGAAAAAGGTATAGGTGCCGGTCGTTCAGAAAGCAATGGCAAACTACTGAACGTGAAACTTGCCAAGGAATCACGAACAGCTAAAATGCTGGGGTTGACTGCTACGTCCTGTTAAGGACATGCAACAACACTTAATACAATATGCCTGCTACCATATTAACAACTTTTAAGTCATAATTGTGACACGCCCCTACTTCTCATTTTCCGAAATTCATGTAGGTCTGGTACAAACCAACTATTTGTTTGGCACTATTTACTATTTATTATTATTTTACTAGCACTATGTAGCGAACTTTGAACCGTGCATTACACTTAATTTATCTACAGTAAACTTCATTTTCGTCCTGGCACTATCAACAATGGTGGACAGACATAGAGTTTTTCAAGAAAAATTGCACCTGAGAGTTAGTTGCTGCAGATAGGGATAACTCCTGCATGCAGCCGTGGATTTGGTCAAGGGTCTTAGACTGAGACGAGAGTAGTATGTCAGGGGGTTTAACTAACTTTTTTTCGGGAGACAGATCTCGAATATTTTTTTTATATAGCTCTATGTGACGTCATCCGGTTCCCTCCAAAATCGGATCCCGAATATTTCCTTATATAGCTCTGGGTGACATCAATTTTCCAGACATGACTGACTGGCACAATGTCATAAAAACACTGGGTCGGGGGTACAGAGAATGGGCATCGGTCCGCACAGAGGTTGAGGTGCAACAACTGATCTAAAGTAACACACATCAAGGTGACATAGTGATCAACACTAATGGTTCAGTTGTGAGAAATGGGCGTTGTGGTTGGGGTTTCACCGCGAAAACTAATGGACGTTGCTTGAAAAGAGAGTCTGGCATATGAGACTATGACCTCCAGCATAAGAATGGAGGTGAAATCTGTAGCAGCGGCATTTCGTTTTCTAGAGGAGACAAAAGCAACACACATTGCTTTTATTACGGACTCAAGGGGTAAGCTAAGTAAGGTGGGGACAGGAAAGCTTTGAGTGGAATGGCTATCCTCGCTTCAGAGGTCACAGATGTGAGAATGTTATGGATGTATTGCCCTGGTCATGCTGGAGTGCGGGAGAATGAACAGTCTGACAGGCTGACAGGGAATGAGCCTCTTAGTGGTAAATTACCTGAGGACAAGGGGGAGATGGTCGAGCGCCTGTGGGACCACATGGAGAAGGCGGAGGAACAGACTGAGAACTCGTATGAGGAAAGAATGAGATTGCGGGGGATCGGCAGGGTTTCTGGAAGAATCTCAAAATTCAGAGGGAAGTCAAGGAGAACTTTCAATCAGATGGCGATGGGAATGATTAGTAGTATGAATTCGCTGGCTGTTAAACGAGGGGACGGAACACATATGTGAATGTTCTGAGCGTATTGATATCTGTTCATAGCTCAACTCATATCAGTTGGCACATTTTTTTTTGTCTCCCCAGATCCAAGCAGAGTGAGGACGTGTTTTTGTGAGCTCTTACTTCTCGGATTTGTATTACTGCCAGCTGAATTAACCTAACATGTTGTTTCTAATACCATTGTGCTCGTTGTGATTTTATGGATGTGATTAAATAGTCCTTAGATTAATACAAGCGTTCATTTTCACAAAATATGTGTATTAGGTATAATATGCATTTGAAATGATAGCTGATCACTAACACATTTAGCCCAATCAAGTGCATGAGGCGCCTCAAAACTAACCAACCACAACACAGGACTTCAAACTTTCCACGACGTGTCTAGAGTTACCATGCGACCGCTGCCTTCTTCAAGCAGAGTTTGATAACATTATGCAATAATGTCATCGGTAGGAGAGGGCTCTTTATTGGACGTGACCGCTGTGAAACCTTACACACTAAACAAATAGATGGCGGTCAAGACCAAGCTCGCCGGGTGTACGAACCCTGTTGGCAGAATCGTCCAACACACCAACTCTGGCAAATGTTTTACGGTATCCTTTAACAATAAACTCCATTATGAAGCATTTCGAACTTGCCTGCTCAACTATTACAAGCCTGAAGTAATCGAACAAAGACAACATGGGCGCGGGGCCAATGCGGAAAACCTGATTACGACGCCAATGCTTACGATCCATTTATATCATACCAAAAATAAATTATTGATGTATGGAAGTGTTGAAAACATTAATTTTTGGCTAAAATTAGATTTTGTCGAGCTGGAAAACTCAATGCAGACATTCACGAGTAGAGACATATCAAAGGCACAAGATATCATCAGCATGCTCATCTCGAGTGAGGCATCAAAATCTACAAAGCCCACAACTACAGCTGTGGACATTACAGCAGACAATGTTTCTTAACTAATACATACGACGAGTGCACAGGACAACATCATCAACACGAGGCCAGCTACCCCATCGGTGCTCTTGGTCCTTGGTACGTTACGCCCTCTTTTTGTATTTATAATGCTCTTGTTAAACATTGCCTTAGTTAATCATGCATTGCTGATTATTTTTCATGCGTTTTAATGCTTATTGTTTTTGTTTTTGTTTTTTTTTGGTCTAAGATTAGCCTCATAAGCGATGTTGAATGAAATAATGTATGAAAGAAATAGAGAAGAAGGGTACAATGTCAGACGGGTCTGTGTGCCCAATTCTGAACACTTTGAAAATAAAGTTTGTTTGTTTGTTCGTTCGTTCGTTCTTTGAATCTATCAATAAACTAGTGGACATGTTAACAAAATGTGTTGCCCGGCAGAGGGGATGGGGTTGAGTGTGGGGTGAGGGTTTATGTTGAGAAATAACAAAAACAAAATGTATTTCTCTTCGCACTATTGTAAAGCCGGGCGTCATGGCGAAGGAGTTGTGGATGTGGTTCGTGATCCCAAATACATGCGTTCGAAACAAATGCGCGCGATTTGGCAGCAGAATACGTTGCGCTAGTTTTTTTTACGAAATGGTATTCAAATTACGTTCAAAAAGCAATGGAAAACTACTCAATCTAACCTTGCAAAGGCATCAACAACAGAAAGAAATGCTGGTGTTGATTGCAAATGTCCTGTAAAGGATATGCAACTAACCTTTTAACTATTGAGAAAAAGTTGTTCATAAAATTCATTTTACTTGGTGAATTTCCCCCCCCCCCCCCTTTCCCCTTTTCTTTTGAAGGCGATGATCGAAATATCTCATACAATGAAATGATCGACAGTCTGAAGATACAAGTATCACCATGGGAGAAGCGCACACCACCTCACACCATAACCACAGTTTTTACTTTTAGATCAGCCCGATGTTATTATCGTGATTATGCCACGTGACAAAACCATCCAGTTATTTATCTTTCTGTCTTTCCCTTATCTCATTAGTTTTTTCCTGTTGGTAATAGTTTTTCTAGTTTATTTCTCCCCATAAATGACCAAAACACCTTGACTGTAAACTTCTAATTTGCGTAATAAAATTACGTTTTTCAATTGAATTTTGCAGAACTGTCAGAATCGTTATGCTGTCCGTCCATGACATTCTTTGCATTTTCCTGGTCATATGTCACATCTGAGCATGAAGCTAAAAGACAATACAAAAATCGCTGGTTGATTTGGTTAGATAGTAAAAGATCACGTTGAGTTCAGAAAGAGGGGTACATATAATGTGACAAGCACACTTACGCTTAAATTAGGTAATTATAATTGCGACGTCGGAAATTAGTTTTAGCGAGTCATGTATTATTGATTATTGCTCATGTTCCATGCGTTTTAATGTTTTCTGTTTCTGCTGTTGTTGGTGGTGTCTAAGATTAGCTTCATAAGTGAAGTATGAATGAAATAATGTATGAGAGCAGAGATGTAAGAAGGGCAGAATAACAGACGGGCCTGAGTGCCCAATTCTTAACCCTGTGAAAAGAAAGTTCGTTCGTTTTTTCGTCGTTCTTATTATGACGTGACCTAGAAAACGTTGTGACATAGCACTTCACACTCCAACGGCATCGCTTTGGAACTTCCGTTACCTTGCATAGTTCATAAATAATCTTATTATTCGTTTGCCTTTCGAAGGGAGTGTGTCACACATATTTATGTATGCACTTCAGATGTCAATGTGTTTTTTTTTTTTTTTTTTACCTCAGCATGCATTTGTGAATTGGTTGCTTCTTCTAGGTGGATTCCACCCAAGATAACGGGGTTCTTTATACCCGTGGAAAGGTTTCTTTCCTAATAGTTTTCACAGAGCAAAGTCATTTCGCTATTGAAAATAACATGTTTCTTCCCTGTTGAACCGTAGAGTTTTCGACTGGTTATTATTGGGGTCGGTATGATGTACCTTTCTCTGCTTGTTTAGATTGGGCTGCGTACTTTGGCTTCCTGGAGTCAGTGTTTTCTGTTTGATAGTGAGTTTCAACAGTGTTGGCTTTTCACATGTCTGGTCAGTGTTGCACACTTTTAAGACCACAGAGTCCCTACTGCCGACTCTTTTATTTACAACTGCCATGATAGAAACAGAGAGACATATATTTATGCTTCATAGATTATACTAAGGCATTTGATAAAGTAAAACATGATGATCTGATTAAAATGTTGGAAGATATCAACATTGATGGGGCAGATTTAAGAATAATAAAGAATATATACTGGAACCAAGTAGCAGCAATTAAAATGGGAAATAAAGAGGGTAGTTACGAACAGATAAAGCTAGGAGTACGACAGGGGTGTGTCTTGTCACCCAATCTCTTCTCCATATACGCAATGCAGATGACACAGTATTGGTGGCGGATAATGCAACAGACCTACAACAGTTGTTGGACATTGTAGTGACAGAGAGTGCACAGAAAGGACTCTCCTTGAATATCAAGAAAACAGTAACAATGGTGATATCAAAGAAAATGGGGACACCAAAATGTGACATAGAAATAAAAGGGGAAATCCTCAACCAAGTGGATAATTTTAAATACCTAGGGGCACTTATAACATCAGATAGAAGATGTACAACAGAGATAAAGAGCAGAATAGGGCAGGCCAAAGCCGCATTTCACCAAATGAAGAGTATCTTATGCAATAAGTCGCTATCAATGAATGTAAGAAAGAGAGTGCTAAAATGCTATATAGAACCAGTTTTGCTGTATGGCAGCGAATCTTGGAATGTAAATGAACAAATTAGGAAGAACTTAGAAGCAACAGAGATGTGGTTTCTAAGACGAATGTTGCGAATTCCTTGGACTGCCAGAGTAACTAACGACGATTGCTGAAAGAGGCTAATGAAACTAGAACACTAAATAAAACAATAAGAAAGAGACAAACAGCTTTCTTTGATGAGAAGAGAGGCATTTGAGGACATCGTGACAACTGGAAAGATCGAGGGGAAAGAGAGGCAGAGGCAGACCAAGAGAAATTATGCTGGACGGATTGAGACAGTGGTATGGAGGAATATCAGCTGAGGTGATCCAGAACACCAAAGACCGAGATCTGTGGAGAGCCATGAACGCCTAAGCCAGCCGGCAGGGCACTTGATGATGATGGTATTTTTAGCGTGCACAGTGACCACAAATACTTCTCGTTTTCGCCCGTATGCGAAACGACTAGGTATGCTATCTCACTACCCAGGAGATCAGGGGAACGTTTGATATCATTAGACATTATTCATGTTAAAAATTCCCAACCCTATGATGGGATTCGAATCCGATACATTCCCAGCCTGAGGCTGTTAATGTTATTTCATTAGCACAGCAATAGTATAATCTTCATCACTTCTTTCTTCTCCCTATTTTTCTTTTCGTCTTCCTATTCTCTGCTCCCCCTGTTTCTTTCGCAGCTTCACCTATTAACAGTGTTCTTAAAAGGAGATCTGTACATGGCCATTTGTTGTTTTCCCATTAGATCTAGGCTGTAATGCTTCCATGTGGCGTATATCTGTTATAGTCCGTTTACATTTGTTTAACCACATATACAAACCTATATTTCAGTCACCAACTGAGGGAAGATGTTGATATTTAGCATATAACCTCATAATTATGTCCACCCAACAAAAAATTTTGTTCTGGAGATTGTACAGCAGATTTCAGTTTTGTTTTTTTTTTGGTTTTTTTTTTTAAATATGCGGTATATAATTTACGGGTCAGAGATGAAGTGTATATTATGAAATATATTACAACTTCACACGGAAACATCAGCTTTCAGTAGTGAAGATTCTCGTGATGCACAAGGATGACCTTATGACAAGAACCTCACGTAGTGGAACGGGAGTGTTCAGAGATGTCGTCAATAATTCTACCGATAGTGGGTGGTTTCATGAAACGTGATTATTTGCTTGCTAGATTCAATTGAAAAAAAAAAAAAATCTAAATTAATCTTATTCAGTGCTGGTTGAGGAGTTGAGATCCGTGGTATTTGTGGGTGTTATCCTGTTTCTGTCTGTGCGTTCTTGCGAGTGAGTTCTAACTCGGACTGGTTATATAAGCTTAAGCGTTTGTATCTGTGACGTAAGCTGGGAGATTGGTCGGCGAGTCATCCTTAGTGCCCTTCTACACTGGTGGTTTCGTTGTTCAGTGTTGGCTTCTGGCTCATCTGTTTTGCTAGGAGGCAGTCTTTATAAGGACTCGCCCTTTGGTTTGCTTGTTTTTATAGCCTTATTCTGAGATCGTCTGTTGGTACGCGCTGGTTATCCTCTCAATGTCTTCCTCGGTCCAGTATCTTCTTCTTTTCGTTCATCCGGAGTGTTTTTTCAGATGTCATTGCGGTGTGTCTGTTATGCGCCCTTGGGCCGAAACCCGTAGGCCAACA
This sequence comes from Cepaea hortensis, assembly GCA_963921405.1. NCBI lineage: Eukaryota > Metazoa > Mollusca > Gastropoda > Stylommatophora > Helicidae > Cepaea > Cepaea hortensis. The sequence continues at coordinate 174,611,696 of OY992876.1, read as the reverse complement.
CATCGACTTTAGCGTGCTTTTTTGACCAGGTAGCATACCTGGGAGACTCTCACTTTTGTGGTGCCATCTACAACCATGCTGGCCAAGGTTGAACGGTCGAAGACAACGGTTATCCCTCAAAGGAAGGCAGGGACAGTCCATAGCATTTTCCGCCATCCAAGGTTGCTTCCATAGTTGCAGGGCCGACACATAACGCCCTGGATCTGGGCTCACCGAGGGAAATCGTCACGTCCTGCTCATGGCTGCTTTAAATCCTCACTTCAATATATTGGTCATTTCGTTTTCCCCGGGCCATTCCCGCACAAACCAGACATGTTCGCAGACGGCATCCACTCAGCGAGTTTTCGGACATGTGCTTGTCGTTGCGCCCATCAGAGCTGTTCCAGGCACGACAGACATACGGAAACTACCTAGTCAGAGCTGTTCCGAACAAGAGCGGCATTCGGAAACTAGGTAGTCAGAGCTGTTCCTAGCACGAGAGACATTCGGGCGAGACATTTCACTCGGACGTAATTGCGTAGTGTCAATTTTTAGTTTGCCACCCGTAGGCCGACACTTCCGACTTCTGGCGGGCATTTTTTAGTGAGGTTAGCCTTCCTCTGGTTTCGAGATACGTTAGACTATTGTAATGTCACCCACATCTCAGCTGGTCAAGATAGAACGATCAACGATATCGCGGACGGCCCTCAAGGGAAGGCAGGGGCAGACCATGGGCATCATCTCACTATCCGAGGAGGCTTCCATAATTGCAGAGCCGGCACATATTGCTCTGAGACTGGGCTCACCCAAGGAGTTTCCACGTCCTGCTCATGGCTGCTTTTGTTCCTCACTTCCATGTGTTGAGCATCCCGCTTGCCACTGATCTCTCAAGCACACACCAGGAGCGGTCAGATTGCGGGCGACATCCACTCGGTAAGCTTTTGCTTGTGACTTCACCCCACGCAATAGGTACGCTCGCCGTGCGTTCCATTTTGCGTTGAGACGTTCTTCCACTTATATCTACACTCTCTATGAGTTAGATACAGAGTTTCCGTAACCATGCCCTTCGACTGGGGCACTTTTCTGTCTTTTTTTGTACTCGCTCACGAGGTAGGCTACATGTGCTGCCGGCTCAGCACCTTACCTTCGTGCAGCAGTGAACGGGAAACGGTCAGGCCCTCTCATCCGGGAATCCCTCATATCCCCCAGCTGAGAGCCTTCGAACATGTATCAGACCTGAGCATGTAGCTTGCTCAGTATCACGTTTCTATTTTCCGGTAGACGGGTATCGGCCTGGCTCTCAGATCCGAGGGTTTGTGGCTTAGAGGCGTTCAGCCACAGCCCTCGACAGGGAGCCTTAAGAGTTTTGTCCGAACCAAGAAATTCTGCCTTCGTGCACCTGATTTAAATTTTGACTGCTATCCTCAGTCTATACCTGCAGAGCAGCAGGTTGTGTCTCTCTTAGTCTGGTCCCTATCCCATAAGCTGTCCGATATGTAATTTTCCACCCATCGGCAAGCAAATGGGGTCGATGGGACACGCAAGCTCCCCCACCACGTCAAGGTGGAGACACATCGGGGGAGGGTCCAGTATCTTATGTTTTCAGGTAATTTGCATTCTTCGACAGGATTATCGGTTTTCGCGTCTAGTTTGACTGGTCTTTAGTCATATTTTTGGTTACAGACTGGTTTCTCTTTGAACTTGTTCGTCGGATATGGAATTCTCTTGTAGCTGCTTCAGGATCTGTTCATTTGCCAGCTCCACTTTGACACGTTTAACAACCCATCTGGTCGTCTGTGAATCGGTGTTTCCTACTCTTGGTGTCTTTCATCTCTCTGTGCTTCTCAATAGTCTTGGCTCTTGACTGTGGTGGGTTGTGGTCGGTCTTCCTTGTGGTGGCTTCACTTAAGGTTACTGTAGGTTCAGATTCTTTGCTGTAGCTGGCGAGTAGGTTCTCTCCTCTCGACATCTTTAAGGTCTTGGCGGCTTTTATTTTATAAATCTTACCATTTTCGCTAAGATCTGAAAGTGTGAATATTGTTGAATGAGATTAAATGTGAAATTGTGTACACTTCAAAGCATCGCTATGAAGTTGTACACATACTTGTGTCAAGAAGCTGATTTCATACTATTACAAATCCAGAGAAAAGAGTAGTGCATGCATTGGGTTTAAGTAAACGGTCATTTCGTCAATGGGGGAAAGAATATGGAATGCAACCATTACACAATATCAATAAGCAAACGGTAGGTAGAAAGGCAATTGTAGACAGCTTTGACAAGGATGTCATAAGGCGAGCTATTATAAAAATGCTGGATATCACAGAAACAGTGACTGTAAGAAAACTTTTGTTGAGAAAGAACAATGACATAGAGCTATTCAAAACAACTTTGTGGAAAATTATAAGGACATTAGGCTTCATGTTTAGAAAGTACAAGGGAGGTAGAAATATTTGCGAGCAACCGCATTTAGTAGCCATGAGAAGCAAATACCTAAGTGAAATAAAGGAAATGCACAAATAACATTATGACTTATTTGGATGAAACCTGGATCAGTGTGCCACACACAAGTGAAAAGGAATGGCAATCAGTGGATGGAAAGGTAAAGCGATATGTGCCCGGTAGTAAATGACAGCGTTTGGTTATAGCCCATGCTGGTAGTACGCAAAATGGCTTACTACAAAATGCTGGACTCATGTTTGTATCAAAGCATACAGACAATAAGGATTATCATAATGAGATTAATGGTAATGTATTTAGAGACTGGCTCGAGAATACAGTGCTTCCATCCCTAGATAGACCGTCTTGTCTAATTATGGACAATGCATCATATCACAATGTTGTTGAACAAGAAGACAAAATACCTACGGCATCGAGCACACAGGAAGCAATAAAGATATGGCTTCGAAGGGAAACATACTATTTCCAGAAACGTATTTCAAGCTAGAATTGTGGTACTTTGTAAAACAGACGCAATAAAGCAATAAATATCAAAATCGCAAATTGATTGAAGAGCATGGCCGTAGGTGCTTGAGACATCCGCCATACCATTCTCATGTAAACCCTATAGAACTTGTGTGGGATAATTAAAGGAAAGGTGGCAGCTGATAAAACTACATTCAAATTGTCTGACGTCAAGATACTAACCCAGTCCTCGCTATTAAATATTGATAAAAGTTACTGGGGAAAAATGTGAGGACCATGTGTTGAAAGAGGAAGATGACTATTGGAGATAGAATGGATTCAGTTTTATGCAGCCGATAACAGTTATTAACCTACTGGAATTGCCCGACACAGATTAACGTCTCGGCAGATCGCAGGCATGAATCCACAAGCACACCTACTGGGATATTTAGCTCCAACTATTCAGAAGAATTGTAGCCCATAAACATTACATCATCGGCACAAAAAATACAACTTGTCAATGGCAACAGTTTGTATTCCACAATGATAAATGTTCAGTTCCGCAAGCCCTCAGCGGTGACGATCAACTGGCATCGAAACCATCCTCCCCCCCCCCCCCCCCAAAAAAAAAAAAAAAAAAAAAAAAACACACAGACACACACAAAACAACAATAAACACATTTGAGTACCACCATAAGAGTAATATTGCGGTGGAAACTGATATATTTTGGTATAACAAGAAACATGAAAACAAACAAGTTATCAAATGAGGGGACATCATACGAACACACGAATCAATCTATAAACATCAATGAAAAGAGGATCAAATTATTGGGCGTTAAAAAGGAAGCCCACCACATAGACATTCACAACTATATTCGTCGTGCAAAACAGGTAATCATGCTCCGTCTCTGAACAGTAAACAGCAGAGTAGACATTCTTTCACGAAGACTTACAACTGTTCTGTCACCCATGTGCACGTGTGAACAAACTACACAGATAGCTTAACATATCCTTAAAACTTGACACATGATTACTAAATTGCTGTATCATCTCTGGTCACACCATACGCACATTAACGCACAGCTGTTTAGAAGCTTTCACGAACTCCGTATAAAAAGCTAAATGCATCCAAGTAACATGACTCCTTGTGTACACATTATTCACCAGCAGCTGAAGAAACAAGAAGGAAATTAAAAATAAGGTAAGAAATGCATTCCTTCTACTTTCCTGTCCATTTCTATTTCGATTCCACATTATTTACACGAATCAATCAATCATGTGCCATGCCGGAAAGCGTGGGCGGTCATGACTGGCCATTTCACTCGATCACCAGAGTCGTGGATCAGCTCAGTGTTCCGGTCTCGTCCATGCCATGTGGTCAAGCCATCCAGGTATTTTCCTCTCGGTCTTCCTCTTGGTCTGTTCCCTTCGATCTTGCCAGTTGTCACTAAGTTCTCCAATCCATTTCTTCTCATAACATGTCCAAAAATTTTTGACTGTCTACGGCTAATTTCTCTAATCAATTTACGATTGTCATTTGTCTCCTGTAGTACTTGGTAATTGGTTTTTCTGTCTGTCCGTGGTATTCTTTGCATTTCTTTCAGAAACCACATTTCTGCAGCCATCAGATGTTTTTCAGCTTGACTGCTCATTGTCCAAGTTTCGCATGCATACAAAAGGACAGGATCTATGTATCCCCTCAACTCTCTTTTTCTCTTTTTAATTGACATCTTTTTATTGGTCAGAATGTTTTTCATCTTACTAAAGGCTACTTTCGCCATGGCGATTCTTGTTCTAATCTCTTCAAGGCATCTCCCATAAGATGTTATGACTGTTCCGAGATAATTGTACCGATTCACTTGTATATTTACTCCCATTCACATGTATATTACATTGTGGTATTTTGTTCTTCCTAGTGACTACCATAACCTGTGTCTTTTTACAATTTAATTCTAACTCCAGTTGCTCACTGTGTACAACGACCGCATCTACTAATTGTTGCAAATCATGCGCATTGTCTGCAATCAATACTGTATAATCTGCATATCTAATGTTATTGATGTTTCGTCCTCCAATGCTGATTCTATTTATATCTTCTACATTTCTGAAAATATGTTCACTGTATAGGAAAAAAAAGATCTGGAGATATTACACATCATTGCCTAACACCTCTCTTAATAGGCTGATATTGTCCCACTTTATTATTAATCCTTATGGCAGCATGTTGTTTCCAATATATGTTTTTATAAGTCTAATGTGTTCCCATCAATTTGTAGATCTGCAAGCATACCCACCATGTTGACATGTCTAACTCTATCAAAAGCCTTTGTGTAGTCAAGAAAGCAAAGATGAATTTCCTTCTTTACTTCTAAAGCACGTTCAATAACTGTTCGCAGCATATACACAGCATTTACTGTACCCTTCTTCTTCTTCTTCTTCAGCTTTCCGAGCCATTGAGGTTCTTTGCTGCAAATACAATCCGTCTCCATTCGTCTCTCTGGTGGACCTTCTCTTGCCAGTCGTTGATTCCAAGTGCCTGTAGGTCTGTACATGTATTATCTCTTCACCGTCTTCTTGGTCTACCTCGGGGTCTACGGTCATTTATTTCCTGAGTGTAAGCGAGTTTTGTTTCCCTATTATCTTCCATTCTTTCTATATGCCCCAGCCATTGTAGTCTATTAGCCTTCATGATACCAGTGATTAGCGGGGACTTAAACAGATCATAAATGTCTTTGTTACTTCTTCTTTTCCACTCTCCACTTTGTGTATCCCTAATGGGCCCAAAGATGCGTCTTAAAATTTTGTTCTCAAAGGTTTGTAATAAGGCTTCGTCTCCTTTCGTTGTACTCCAGGTTTCAGAGCCATACAGCACAACTGGTCTGATCAGTGTTTTGTATATTGTGATTTTGGTGTTACGAGATAGCGCCTTTGATTTTAGTAGATGTTGTAGTGCATAGTATATCTTATTTCCAGAGTTGATTCTAGTTTGTATTTCTTCCCTTATGATGTTGGAGCAGTTGAAGATTGTACCCAGGTATTTGTATGTTTCCGTTCTTTTAATGGTCATATTATCTATTTGTATGTGGCCAGAGTTTTTAGCCATTCCGTCTCTTGAAATTACCATATATTCTGTCTTATCTTTGTTGATAACCAGCCCCATCTGTTGGGCTTTTTCCTTTAAGTGAGTCAATATTTCCAATGTCTTTTGTTCACTTTGCCCTATAATATCTATATCATCTGCATAACCAAGCAGCTTGGATGTTCCTACAATATCACATTCCTCCTTTATCTTCCTTACAACTTTCTCTAGAGCCAGATTGAAGAGCAGCGGCGATAGTGCATCACCCTGTTTCAAGCCAGATGTTATTTGGAAGGGGTCTGATTTCCTGCCTTTATATGTTACTATATTATAAGTATCTTCCATGCATAGTCTGGTCATGTTGATTAACTTCCTTGGTATTCCAAATTCCTGCATAGCATTCCATAGACTATTCCTATGGACACTATCATAAGCCTTTTTAAAATCCACAAAAATGTTATGGAGATCTCTTTTATATTCCCAATGTTTCTCGGCTATTTGTCGTAAGATAAATATCTGATCTATTGTTGATCTGTTTTGTCTAAAACCCGCCTGGTAGTCACCTAATATGTCTTCTGAATATGGTTTTAGTCTATTTAGTAATACTGCGGATAGTATCTTATAGCTTGTGGACAGTAGTGATATTCCTCTATAATTTCCACATTGGAACTTGTCTCCTTTCTTAAAGATAGGTATCAATAACGACTCTTTCCAGTCATGGGGTAATTCTTCTGTCCTCCAGATTTTTATTATTAGTTCGTATAGCTTTAGATGTAATACATGGCCACCTGCCTTTATAAATTCAGCAGCAATTCCATCAGTCCCAGTTGCCTTATTGTTTTTAAGTCGCGTGATTACATATAGGATTTCTTCAAATGTAGGTTCTTCAATTTGTGGTTCGCATGTTAGAACCTCTTCCTGTGGGAAAATGTTACTTGGAGATTCACAATTTAGTAATTCAATAAAATATTCTTTCCATGTGTTGCACATTTCCTCATTGGTATTTATCATATTCCCATTTTTGTCTTTTAAACCAAATGTGTTTTGTTGGTGCCCTCGTTTCATTGACTTCAGTTCTTTAAAAAATTTTCTGGATTAATTTTTCTGGTGATTAGTTTCCATATCTTTGATTATATTACTCATATATTCTCGCTTCTGCTGTCTGACTATTTTTGTAGCCTCTTTACATTCATTTCTATAATTCTCTTCCTTTTTGGATGTTATTGATGTCATTTAACCATACGTGTCTGGCATTCTTCTTCCTAATGACTGCTTCTTCACATTTTTGATTGAACCATCTGTTCTTTCTTTGCGTGGTTAACACACCGAGACATTCTTCTGCGGCAGATTGAATTGTATTCTTGATGTTCAACCAAGTTTGGTCAACGCTTTCCTCCGAAGGGTTTTGCAGAGTTTCAAGTTTACATTTTATTTCATCTGTAAATTTCTCTTTGACTGTAATGTCTTGTAGTTTTTCTCTGTTATATGTTGGGTGTAATCTTTGTAATTTAGTATAGAAAGATCTCTTAAGTTTTATTTTAAATTTTGCTCCAACGAGGAAGTGGTCACTGTGGCACTCAGCTCCTCTATAACTTCTGACTTGCTGTATGTTTGATGCATTTCTGTTGTTAATTAAAATGTGATCTATTTGATTATAGGTTCTCTTGTCACGTGATTTCCAAGTTTGTTTGTGTATATCCTTTCTTTGCAGGCTGGTACTGCTAATCTGCAGTCCTTTGGCTTCTGCCAGGTTGATGACTCTCCATCCATTATCATTTGAAGTTGTATGTAGGCTTTCCATACCGGCCACTTTTTTATTAGTTTGCTCTATACCTATTTTTGCATTGAAGTCTCCCAGCACAATCAGGATGTCCTGTTTGGGGGTTTCTTCTATGACATCTTCCAGATCATTATAAAAGTCTTCTTTAATATCATCTTCTTTCTCTTCAGTAGGTGCATGTACATTAATCATCGTTATATTTTTCCATTTACCTTTTATTCGTAATTTACTAATCCTGTCATTAAAAGCTTTAAAGTTTAAAACGTTCCCCCATAACTCTTTTTTGATGACAAATCCTGTTCCTAATTCATGTTTATTTTGGGTGTTTCTTCCATATATTATAATCATTCCATTTTGCTCTAAAGTACCCTCTCATGGCCACTTTATTCCTTGAATTGCTGTTATATCCATTTGATATTCAACCAGCTCCCGGGTTAGTTCTTCAGCCGCTCCAGGTCGATATAGTGTCCGTACATTCCATGTTCCAAATCTCAAAAGTCCTTTAACGTTCCAAGATCGTTGTCCAGATAAGTCAGTCCGATATCGAGGCTCATGTATTTGTTTCGTAACAAAGAAAGGTTTTTACAAAGGTGGGGATGTTAACCCCACGCTTCAACCCCCAACCTGGAGGACCAGGGTGTTTCTCTTTGTCTGTTCTCTACCCTTTGACATGTCCGGCTTGGGAGGCCCTGCTGGTAGCTACGCTACCGCCGGCATAGCTCTCAGGGTCATTGAGAAACTCAAGCACCCCCACCACGACAAGGTGGAAACACCATCGGGGGAGTTACTGTACCCTTGCCTTCTACAAACCCACATTATTCTTCCCCTATTTCAGGTTGTATTTCTTTCCTCACTCTTTGCATGATAATTCGTAGCAAAATCTTTGTGATGTGACTCATTATACTAATTGTTCTATGTTGATCACATTTCAAGGCTCCTGATTTCTTTGGGATTGCAATAAATACAGAGTTACATAATTCAGAAGGTATATCTCCAGTATCATATAATGTGTTCAGCACTCTGGCGACTTGATCTAAGCCATATTCTTCTATAGCTTTAATCATTTCTGTTGTGATGTTATCTGCACCGGGGGCCTTGCCAGCTTTCATATGCTTAAGAACATTTCTAACCGCCATCTTGAAAATTGCCGGTCTTTCATTATTAAATCTAATATCATACTGTTCCTCTCTGTTATCAACATAGATGTTTTTCACATAATCTGTCCATAGCTGTAGAATCTGATCTTTTTCAATTATTATTTTGCCATCTTTAGTTTTTAGACAGCCTGCTAATGTATTTGTTCTTTTATTAGTAACTAGTTGACCCGGCCCGGCTTCGCCCAGGCCCTGGCGGGGATCTATCTATCTATCTATCTATCTATCTATCTATCTATCTATCTATCTATCTATCTATCTATCTATCCATCCATCTATCCATCTATCTATCTATCTATCTATCCATCCATCCATCCATCCATCCATCCATCCATCCATCTATCTATCTATCTATCTATCTATCTATCTATCTATCTATCTATCTATCTATCTATCTATCTATCTATCTATCTATCTATCTATCTATCTATCTATCTATCTATCCGGAAACTGCAGACGTTTGAATTCGAATGGCATATCTGTTGGAATCTTTGTGATGCGAGGCAACGGTACATCTTCTCCTCTAAATTTCACACTTAAAATTGTAGCTTTGATGATATTGCTCAGAGTTAGAAAATTTCCATTATTTTTACGAAAACTTTGATTTTTTGTTTTTTTGTTTTTAGGCATCTAACGGCCTGCGAAATTTCTTTTTATTCCGAATTCTTGAGGTTCTTTTTTTTTTTTTTTTAACGTTTATTTCATATAAAGCAATGTATATTTACAAAGTGTAATGTGTGGTTCTTTGTTTGTGTATATTACAGAGCGTTGCCGTTTGTTAGTGTTATGTGTCACATGCGTTAATAAAGCAAATACATGCATATATAGTTATGATAATATGACATTCATAGCATAGTGCATGTAAACACACATTCCTCGTTTCATTTCCGTATCCACAAGTGGAATGCATGTTACCCCTGTCCATCTCTCTCTCTCTCTCTCTCTCTCTCTCTCTCTCTCTCTCTCTCTCTCTCTCTCTCTCTCTCTCTATCACACACACACACAAACACAAACACACACACATTCTGTCTTGATCTCTTGCTTTCTGTAGATGATAGTGCATGGATTTCAGTGATCTAGGGCAATAAACTTTACATTCTCATTCTATTTAAATTGTGTGTGTGGGAGGGGGAGGGGAGGAGGTTCCATGTGCATATATTAATATAATTACCTGTGTATCAAACAAAGCAATAGTTATATTTACCTAGATACCTACACGAATTACCCATACTTGGCTACCCATATACAAATACAATACATGTTGGCCTTGGTATTATACAACTATGTATTCGTGCTGGGAAATCATGTTGAAAATAGGCAATGGGCAAACCGCTGAACGCAAAAATGCCTAGTGACCAGCAGCTAGTAGACACACAAAGCCGGTGGCCGGGTCTTACAAAGGACACGCAGCCAGTTTTCTACAAAGCCTTTGTTTCCCTAGGCCAGAGGAGCTGCGGCGTGTAATATCTGTGCTCTCCGATGCTTGTTTCCACCTGGTGAGAAGTGTTCCAAAGTATTTACAAAATAAACCGCACACAGGGCTCGCGTCGCGAGGCGCACACACGTTCTGAAATTCCACAACAGTGACTGGTCTGGGACGCTCCCGTGCAAACTGCACTGTTGTTAGTCAAAACGACCGGGTGTCGGTATTATATGATAGCCCTCTGAGATAAAACATGTATATTCATATTCTATGTTCCACATTCTACCATACAAGCATGCACCTATATGTGTGCATGTACATCTATATGTGTGCATGTCCACATTCATACATATTATGGGTATTCAATTGAGTAAACAAATAAAACGATTTTATTTCGTTATGTCTGTGTGTTTGTGAATATTTGTGTTATTTTGTTTTGGAACATATGCAGTATTAAACGTGAATTGTACGTTTTGTGTTTGTACAATGCGGCGTTTCTACAGGACCATACTAGGTACCTGTATTCTGCTAGAGAAATCAGCAATTTCGTGTGGTTGTCTTTGGTAGATTTTGGGTAAAGTGTTTAAAAAAATTGCTTTATACATATCTGTTTTCTTTTTAGTCAATGTTTCAATGAGTTGTCTCAGTGTGTCTAGTGCAGTTTGGACTGTTGGACAAGTGTAATAAATGTGATCTTCGGTTTCCTCTATGTTCCGTCTGCAGAGCTGACATTGTGTTATTTGTTTTGACCTGCGTGCTTGTTTTTCCGTAGTAGGTGACATGTTAAAGATTAAACGGCACGTAATTTCTCTGGCTTTGGGTTTGATGTGTGGATTGTGGAGATTAGTGAAAGTACATGTGTAGTCTTGTATGTAGTATTTTTGTCCCCTTTTTATTCTGAGTCGTAGTGGGGGTGCTTGTTGGTTGACTAGATATTTGTAAATCTGGTTTGTTGTCTGGTGTAGTAAATGCTCGCGTCCTTGAAGTGCGTGTATGCATGTCTTGTAGAAAGCGGGTAGTGTTCCAAAATGGTGTGGTGAATTAAGTTGTATTCTTCTAAGGTGTTGCAGTCTGAGTTCTATGTAATAGAGTGCTAGTGGGTGTTTTTCAGATTGATTGAGGATATGTCCTATGTGTTGGATTCTAAGCGCTTGTATTTTTGTATCTATGTCTTGTAGTGCTATTCCTCCTTTTCTTCTGTCCTGTATGAGTGTCTTATGTTTGATGGAATAGATTGTGCTGCCAAAGATGAAACGTCTGATGTGTTTGTTGATGTCTGTGACTGTCTGTTTAGAAGTCTAGCACTGTGACTAAGTATATTATTTTGGGAATGACGAAAGTGTTAACTATGATGCTCCTACCAAATATTGTGGATGTCTTATACCTGTATCTGTGCAGCATGTCTATAATTTTGTGTGTGAGGTTTTGCCATGTCTGTGCGTGCATCTGTCGGGAGTTATTAGGAAATGTTATCCCATATAGTTTGATGTTGTCTGTGGCTGTTAAGTCGGGAGTTCTAAGTTTTTATCACTTTATTTATACCAGATACGATTGTGATTTACAGAGAGTATATATTCGGCCCTTTCCCGTTCCCGTTGCGGGAAAAATGGGTTTGAAAATTTTCATGTGTTTAAAATAGATGCTTTATTTTTATGAAAACTTTAAAGATGCCATAAAGATTGTTTCATTATGTTATAATGCATATGCCTGTCGATAACTGTAGATAAACATTTTATAAAACTTTAAGAACAATGCAACACTTATTTAAATTACATAATATAGCAATGCTATTAAAAGTAATGTCCCTTGATATAACTTTTCTTAAGTTAAGTCCCCTTGCAATATTTTAAGGTTTGTAAACTAACAAACTATTCCAGTTGGCTGTCCGGGAATGAGAAGAACATCTCTAGAAATGTTCATCTCAATCGGATGGACCGTTCGTGAACGTATAAAGGACACACAAAGACACACACAAACATTCTCTATTATATATATATATATATATATATATATATATATATATATATATATATATATATATATATATATATATCAATCAATCAATCATGTGCCATGCCGGAAAGCGTGGGCGGTCATGATTCGCCATTTCACTCGATCACCAGATATATATATATATATATATATATATATATATATATATATATATATATATATATATATAGAGAGAGAGAGAGAGAGAGAGAGAGAGAGAGAGAGAGAGAGAGAGAGAGAGAGAGAGAGAGAGAGAGAGATTTCTTGAATTTTTTTGTGCACTAATTTGGTATTTTGACTGTTGTGTGTTTTTTTTTTCAATTTCTAAGCACTTTTCCTCAAACAATGCTTCTTTTGTCCCCTTACATAATATTCTGACTTATCTGTGAATTTCTTCATGTGTGGCAGAATTATATTATTTACACCATGCCTCTGTAAATTCTCTGTCTTTACTAATATTACACATTGCACGCACTTCCATATGTATCTTGATACGCCTTGTGTCGTCACCCAAATAGACTAGCGCATTACTGTAAAACAAGTTTGTTAGCGTGAAATCACTAAATTTTCGCCAAAATATCAAAGAAATGTCGCCGCTTTCCATGCTTTAAGTTGCCTTTGGACCTATCAAAGGCATAGTCCTTGGGTAGGGGTAAATATGTCGGTCTTTCTGGCCGAGGGGTTACACCACTTTCTCCGTAATCCTGTTTATCACGCAGAGTCTCGTAGCGGGCGAGAACTGGGAGCGGTTCGTCCCCCGCTGGTGACTTGCGGGATAATTGAGCCGGCTGCTCAGAAAGCAATGGCAAACTACTGAGCGTAATCTTGCCAAGAAATCAACAGACAGCTGAAAGATGCTGCTGTTGACACCGATGTCCTGTAAAAGGATATGCGAATTTTAAAAAAAAAGGGGGGAGGGGGTAAATATAAGACGGCAGGAAAAATTTCATAACAATGCAACAGTTTAAAAAATACAATGATCGTGAATATGGGCAATTATTTGTAAACGGACTATAGTTGATATGACACGGCAGAATATTGTTTCCCTGGAAATAATGCTGAAGAAACAAATTAAACATAACACATGTTTTATGTAAAGTAGTTTTGTTTTAATGATTTTGGACAGTATATTTATACGGAGTCACACAGAACAAACATTAAAGAAATGATAACACAATTGTGATAATAAAAACATTCATTTATGGTACACGGTTTATTGAACAAACGACGCTCTTCAGTTGAGCTTGAGGAAATACGCATGCAAAAGGTCAGACTTGAATACAGAGTAAATCATATTTGATTATTTTTTAATGGTATGCACAGTAAGACAAAATATATCATTTGTATAATTATTGAGTGAATTGTCTTGTGATCATTGGAAATTACTTATTATTATAGTATAGTTCTTGCAGATGAATCAGCCATTTATGAACAATGTGAACATTGGTGAAAAAAGCGATTATCTGTTACGATGTGACAGTAATGTGCGCGCGCGCGCACACACACACACACACACCCACACACACAGATATAATGCATATGCGATGGGGCTTTAAATGAAAATATTAAAAGTGTGATAGAAATTACAATAAGTATGTTAAGAACGAGACATCACAGTGCAGACGAACACTATGAAGTCTTAAGGACAGTTTAAAGATGGCCACTCCACTTTTGACATGCACCAAAGAGGAGCAGCTTTCTGTTATCCGTTTATTTTAATCAGTGAAGGGATGGAGCCTATAGAAATGCATCGTGGAATGACAGTCCAGTGTATTGATGCATGACTGTCAGTCCATCATATGTATTAGTGGAGTAGGAAGTTTCAAAACGGAATGACTTCTGTGACAGGATTGTTCACTGTTCACCACATCACATAATCCATGCTATGCTACAGTACTGCAAAGTGTCTAATATGTGGGTACCACGGCAGCTTACTCCAGAATTGAAACAACGACGCATTGAAAGATGATGCATTTGTTCTTTACTTTTCAGAATATATTCAACCAAAAATTAAAAAAAACATTAAAAAAAAAAAACATTTAAGATTTTCATTTGAAAATCGTGCATTCAGAGCCCCATTTGGTGCATGTCAAAAGTGGGGCGGTTTTCTTTAAACTGTCCTTATGACGTCACTGTTTTCGTGGGCAGCCTGATGTCACGTGGTTATCGCTCTTGACATCATTAACAACAATATTAACAGGTTACAAGACATATACTTTTAATGTTTCAATATATATATATATAGTGAGGCAGTAATGCGAGCAATAATTTTGTATGGAGCCTTAGCGAAGTAGTAATGAGAAAAATCATTGAGGCCAGGAATACGAATAGGAGGTTAGAATTTAATGATCTACGATATACAGATGACACAGTATTGAGGCTGAAAATGAAGGAGATCTACAACTGTTGGACATTGCAGTAATAGAGAGCACATAAAAGAACTCTCTTAGAACATCAAGAAACAATGCTTGTATCATAGAATCAGATCACGTCACAATTTGATATAACAATAGAAGAGAAAATACTTAACCAAGTCTATAAATTTACATATATGGGGGAATTCATAACATCAAACGAAAGATGCCAGACAGAGAGAAGAGGGCGGTGTTGGTCAAACACATGGTGAATTTCATAAAACAAACAAAGTATACATATATACACTCACGCTTACATACATATATACACATACATTAAGAAATGTAAATGGTTATTTCACACACCTTCATTTGATCATTCGAGGTTCATAGTGAATGTTTCAACACACGCAGACTCTGTGATATGTGTAAAGCGAGCATTATTACAGCCAGGATACATCACATGGGTATATATATAGTTAAGTCTTGCACTGGAATTGTGACTTTACAACTACAAAATCAACATTAACAGAACATGTATGGAGACACACAAATAGGCACAGGCAGATTTTAAAGTTATGTTACATACAAATAGAAATAAAAACAAAGAGAAATCAAGCATAATCCTGCCGCCCCAAAAATTTATAAATAAAATAAAAAAACTGGCATCTACTGCCTACAGTAGTACCTTGCGGTGTAGGACAGGGGGGTCTTGAGCCTGAGGAATTAAGACTGCCTGACTAGTGCTGTAGTCGCGAACTGTGCATGTTAGGGTTTTCTTTTTGTCCCCGACAGAAAACAAAATATCCAAACCATACAGAGGATTCGAAACCGAGTCTCCCGAAGTAGAACCCGGCATTCGTCCTCTTCTTCTTCTTCTTCTTCTTCTTCTTCTTCTTCTTCTTCTTCTTCTTCTGCGTTCATCCGGAGTTTTTTTTTTTCCGGACGTGATTGCGTTGTGCCTGTTTACAGCAGAGCTGCGTTCTTGCGCCGTTAGGCCGACACATCCGACTTCTGCGGGCATTTGTTGACCGGGTTAACCTTCCCGGGAACCCGACATTCTAGCCACTTGACCAGCCGCTCATCAAGTAAATCACCAAATAAGGTAAAAGGCGCCGGTTACACACCTGCAGGTGAACTGGGCATATGGTGCTATGTTCATTTCGATTGACAGACTGGAACTCCAGGGATGAAGATGTGGTCAGTATCACGCCGGCACATTCACTCCCCAAGACATTTCTAGGTACTCGTCTTAGACTGGGTCGGCCTAAAATCCTAGGTCAATTTTTAAAATGTCGACATAAATCTAAATACACGAAATTAATAATTATTAATTAGATTGGGTATACACGATAGACATATAAGTCAATTTTAATCTGAACCGTGAGTTTGTTAATACAATAAATGAGTATGCTTACTAGACCGGTGGTTATGTGATCGAATCCCAACTCATCGTCGTCATCATCATCATCATCATCAGGCTAATGAAACTAGAACACTATATAAAACAATAAGAAAGAGACAAACAACTTTCTTTGGTCATGTGATGAGAAGAGAGACATTGAAGAACATCGTGACAACTGGAAAGATCAAGGGGAAGAGAGGCAGAGGCAGACCAAGAGACAAACAACTTTCTTTGGTCATGTGATGAGAAGAGAGGCATTGAAGAACATCGTGACAACTGGAAAGATCAAGGGGAAGAGAGGCAGAGGCAGACCAAGAGAAATGATGCTGGATGGATTGAGACGGTGGCACGGAGGAATATCAGCAGCAGACTTGATCCAGATAACTAAAGACCGAGATCTGTGGAGAGCCATGAACGCCTACGCCAGCCGGCACGGAACTTGATGATGATGAGAGAAGTTGCAATGATAATGTCATGAGCACGATCTGACGCTGGTTTTTAGTTTGGACTTGTCGCCTGCGAAAGTGAAGGAAAGATCAGGCTTCTATTCCTTCATTATGTTAGTTATTTGCGATAAGTTTAATTCATTCTTGCACTTCAGACATGTAGTTATTTAGCTAATTATTTAGTTAGTTAGCTAGCTAGTTAGTAAATAGATCGTTAGTTAGTTAGCCAATAAATTAGTTAGTTAGTCAATACGTTAATTAGCGAATGATTTATTTAGTCAGCCAGTTAGTAAGTTAGGTAGTATCTTAGTAAACGAATTAATTGTTCAGTTAGCTAGTAAGTACAAGAAAGTACTTGTAAGTCAGTAGGTAAGTAAATAAGTAAGTTAGATAGCTAGTTAGTGAACTCATTGTACGACATGGAACATGTCCATGTGGGATCAAACCACACCTGCAGTATATTCGTCAGCAGGGATGAATGACAGTTTTCGTCCTGCCATAACAATATATCGTCTCTTTGCTCTTGTATCACTTCTAGTTCTAGTAGTCGGGACAAGGACGCAGAACTCAATTCCGTCAATTCGTCTCCTGGATCCTCGGTCCGGTCAGTATCCTTAATTGCCGTGAGGATATCAATCCAGCCTGCTGCTCTACAGCTTGTTAAAAGGTAGATATGCTTGACAAACTGGGAGCTCTTTGCTATCCCGTGACTTCCTCATGGTCAGTACGAATATAAAAGTGCCACTGCAGACTCAGCCTCTATACAGACGCCATCAATTTTCTAAGTACACAATCAACCTTGACCCTCGGAAGCATACTCATCGAATCATCAAGAATGCTGTGTCGACACCAGGCCATGACCTTTGTTGCAGCTACTATCTCCATGGTCTTGCTGCTGCCAAATAAAGTAAATGACCGTTTTACACGTATTAATTAGATAAACGGTGTTAGCCACACATTTTAAGAGACCAATCTGAACTCGATGGATGAAGCAGCCAATATCACGCTAGCCGATTTTACTATCAAGAATATCTCCTAGTATCCATTTTAGACTGGGTCATCTTGGCACATGAAGCTGATGGTTGAAATTTTGTGATTGTTGTAACTCAGTCTGCGGTAGGCGTGGCGAGGAGTTTTAACACACTTGAACTTTCTTTTCTGACTCCGGTGTAGTCGGTTCGTTCCACCTACCGGTCAACTGGTCTAAAATTTTGACGTAAAATCCTTGATTGAGAGGGTACGTTACTAGTACCTCTGAAATCGAAGAGTATTCGCCTGATGGTGTGAAATATTTGTAATAAAGAAAGATAACCCTCAAGCAAAATCAGTCAAGTGCACTCATTAGCAAGTAATTGATAGTGCCGTGTTTCCCCGAAAGTGAGACTGGGTCTTATATTAATTTTAGCTTTAAAAATTCACTAGGGTTTATATGTGGGTCCGCATGGCCGAATGGATAAGAACGGTGTTCTTAAACATCCGGTGTGATGAAGCCGAGGTTAGCGATTCATCCCCTACACCGGACAGCTGGACTAAAATGTTGACCTGACGTCCTTGACTTGGGGACGTTAAATAGTATTATGGACTACGCTTGAGTTCAAAGCGAGCGAGCGCAAATAAAAAAAATTAAAAAAACAAAAACAAAAAAACTAGGGCTTATTTTCGGGGGATGTTTCTTATTACATATACAAAAATATACATTTATTCATGTACAAAAGTCTACATTTATTCAAATACAGTCATGTCATCATCTTCTGGAAACTCTCCAAATCAAGCGCGTACCAGTAGCGTCAGTACTCCGACAGGCCATTAGGCAACAAGTCTCTCATTCTAGCTGACGATCTTAACTAGGGCTTATTTTAGGGGCCGGTCTTATATTACAAGCATCCTGAAAAATCGTGCTAGGGCGTATTATATGGGTAGGTCTTATTTTCGGAGAAACATGGTAGTAGCATGTGAGTGGAATATGTTCGAGATCAAAGCGAGCAAATGCAAATACAATTAGTTCCGTAATGTTATTATTGAAAATACATAACACCCAAACATTTATGGCTTTTACACTAATAACTGCATGGGGTAGACAAAGCTGAAATAATAACGATAAGACATATAACGTATTTACTAAAATACAACAATGAAAATGTACACACTGTGTGCTATAGAAGGTAGTAAAACAAATGCGATATATGAAGATCATGGGAAGACACTGTTTACGGACATGCGATCTGATTGAACAATCTGAATAAAACAAGATGAAGGAACATCATGGGAGCATATTTGGTACAGATTTAATATCTTATTGAACCGTTTGAATAACACAAGATGAAGAAAAAAAAACATTAATGGGTACTGGCATACCATCTAACAGAACCATTTGAATAACACAAGATAAATGAACACAACGAGTACATTTTGGTACGTACAGACCAGACCATCTTACAGAACCGTATAAACAGCACACGATAAAAAGGCATTGTCATAAGAACATAAGAGTACTGACATATAATCTTAATGAGCAAATTGGACAACACAAGATAAAGGAACATCACGGAGACACTTGGGTATGCACAGACCATCTTAAAGAACCAGATAAAGAAACATCACGGGAATATACTTGGTGCGGATTACCATCTTACAGAACCATTTGAATAACACAAGATAAAGAGGCATCATCATGGGAACACACTGAGTACGGACATAATGAACAATGCAAGGTAAAAAGGGGACATCATGAGACACTCCGGGTTCAGGCATACCATCTTATTGAATGATCTGAACAACAAACGATAAAGAGTCATTTACATGGGAACACAACGGAATACGGACACACCATCTTTTTGAACCAGTTGAACAACACAAGATAAAGGAACATCATGAGAACAAGCGGGATACAATCTAACTGAATTATTTGGAAACCACAGGATAAAGAAGTGAAATCAGTGAATACAAGGGATAGGACAAGCAATCTAACTAAACCATCTGAACAACACAAGAAAGAAACGGGAAGCATTAGAACAACAAGCACGCGTAGGAATAAACATGATCAAGTAAACATATAGGCAGTAAGACATTATGAACAAAGCAGTAGAGGGGACAAGGAATACAACAGTCAATTCGTCAAGAATTTGTCAGTAGGTAATGTATTATAAGTTGGGAAGTGTAACAACATCGTCTTTCACTACCACTTCTACTGCTGCTGTTACTATTGCTGCTACTAATACTGCTCCTACTACTGTTTCTGCTGCTACTACTGTTGATACTAGTGGCGCTGCTGTGGTTTGTGCAACTACTACTGTTGATACTAGTGGCGCTGCTGTGGTTTGTGCAACTACTACTGTTGATACTAGTGGCGCTGCTGTGGTTTGTGCAACTACTACTGTTGATACTAGGGGTGCTGCTGTGGGGTTTGCAACTATTACTGTTGCTGCCACTAATAATGACACTGCTCCTGCTGCTACTACTGTTAGTACTACTACTACTACTGTGCTTCTACTGTTGTTGTTATGATTAGACCAGGAAACACAACCACCAACAACACTACTACTACTACTACTACTACTACTACTACTACTACTACTACTACTACTACTACTACTACTACTACTACTACTGTGCTTCTACTGTTGTTGTTATGATTAGACCAGGAAACACAACCACCAACAACACTACTACTGCTGCTGCTGCTACTACTACTACTACTACTACTACTACTACTACTACTACTACTACTACTACTACTACTATTACTGCTGCTGCTGCTGCTGTTGCTGTTGCTGCTACTGCTACTACTAACATTACTGCCATAATCATTCTGCTCATTTGTGAAACAGGTATAGCCTATTGGGTGGTATACAAACATAAACAGTAAACAAATGACATTCTCCATTCAATATAGAAGACACACACACGCATACACGTGCTCGCTCGCTCGCTCGCTCGAACACACACACACACACACACACACACACACACACACACACACACACACACACACACACACCACATGCATGTTTAACAAAAGAGTCAGGTTATTTGTCCATGGAGAGATCCTTGTTGGATGTGCAGCGCCTGAAGGCCGAGAACCTCCTTTGTATCACGGCCCAATAGAAGAAGCAGCTACTCATCAGAAGTATGCCATGAACGGACATCAAGATTAATGTGTGCCTGGGAACAGATTGTATCGAGAACAGCCAATAGCCAGAAGTCACTGAAAATAAATGATAACAATAATGGTTAGAATGTTGGTTTCCCAACAAACAATGTAAAAAAAAAAAAATAATATGTTCAGTAATATTAGATATTGTATGTGTGTGGAAGATAGGAGGGAGGGGGGGGGGCGTGTGCGCGTGCGTGCGTGCGTGCGTGCGTGCGTATGTGTTGTTGTTCATTGTATTAATGTTTTTCATATTATCTATTAAATCTATGCCAAAGTAAACACTTCAGCTGACAGACTAATGACAATGAAAAATAAAAAAATAAAAAAAAAATAAAAATAAAAACAGTACAACAGCGAATACGGTGGTGTAGCGGCTAGATGCTAGCCTGTCGGCCTAGTGTTGTAGGTTCCAATTCACGCCGAGACGAATTTGTTAAAATTTATCTAAGATCCCAGGTTCGATACAATCTAAAATGGAGACCAGGCCTTGGGAAGTGAAAAACTTCCGCCGTGATATTGACCACTTCACGCCTGGAGTGCCCATTGGTCTATAAAATATGGGTTTACCATCATATGCCCTTAAGAGGGCCCTTTACTCACTTACTATTACTACAATATATCTGTCAAATAAATATGTCTAATTCTGCCTTCATATGTCTCTATATAGTTGTGACTTGTTTTATAAATGTATTGCAATAACATTCTGACTGTTTACTTCGCTGACAGCTGGAAATTCCATTCATGACTCAGAAGACTAATGATCAAGTTTCATAATCATCAACATATGTTTTGCAAACTGGCGTAGGTGTTCATGTCTCTCCATACAGCTCGTTCCTTGGTATTCTGGATCAATTCCACTGACGTTTCTGTCGTCTGCCTATCTAAACAGTGATGTGTCCATTCGTCACGATGTTCTCCAATACTTTTCTTTCCATTAAGTGATTGCGTTATGCTGCAGGAATATTCGCATAAGGACAAGAGATTCATTACTTCATTGCTTATTGCATGGCGAGAACAGAGCCAACGGCGATCACATCAGTTAGAATAAGAGAGAAACAGAAGACGACAGAGCATTAGATACAGGAAGGAATTACAGGGTGACACATACATCAGTCAGCTGTAAAACACATCCAGAGAAAAGGAAATTGATGGTTATGGAGCCACATGATAGCCTATGCCACATGTCATATGGCACAAACGTGACAATGATATTAGGATAAACGGTAAATGTTAAAAGTGTTAACATGCAAAGTAACATTGATAACATCACATTTAAAGCACCATGGACGTACATGCTTGTTACAACAATAACATTATTACATTAACAAAGAATCCGAGGGTGCTATATATCTCTTGTTTACATAGATAGCTGATCCAATGCCAAAACTACTAAGATAAGGGCGAAGAACCACTGTGCAAACTGCATACATTAAGTATCAATTGGCAGTTAGGCATTGTATAGAGTAGGCGGCAAGTATTCGCATTTATGGCAAAATAACAACGATATTGTCAAACTATCAACAGGAAAGTAATTACAATACCCCTTATGTGAAAGAAGTCGCTCGTCTGTCGACCCGGTGGTCTTGGCTTTGATTCCCATTGGGGTTGATTCGAATGTGTTAAATTGGCCAGGGCTCGCAGGACGTCCAAGCCTGAAATGGGTACCAGGCAATATTTTGGGAAGTAAAGGCGGCCGGTGATACCGACCACAACACCCACCGAGTGCCGAGTGGGTTATACAAATATAGTCCAGCACCATATGCCCAATGAATGGTCTTTTACTTACTTATGTGAAAGTCGAGGGTAAACGATAACCCCACTATACACACACACTTACACACACACACACACACACACACACACACACACACACACACACACACACACACACACACTAGCTGACCCGGCCTGGCTTCGCCCAGCCCCTGGCGTAGAGCATTTAATTTAATTCATATTCGTCCCCTGCCCCCGTTCCCGTTCCCCAAAAAGACGACCTGGCCCGGCTTCGCCCACACCTGGCGGGGAGCATCTCATTTAATTAATATTCGGCCCCTGCCAGCGTTCCCGTTCCCAAAAAAGACGACCCGCCTTGGCTTCGCCCAGTCCCTGGTATGGAGCGTCTCATTTAATATTCATATTAGCACTTGGAATCAACGACTGGCAAGAGAAGGTCCACCAGAGAGACGAATGGAGACGGATTGTATTTGCAGCAAAGAACCTCAATGGCTCGGAACGCTGAAGAAGAAGAAGAAGAAGAAGAAGAAGAAGAAGAAGAAGAAGAAGAAGAAGAAGAAGAAGAAGAAGAAGAAGAAGAAGAAGAAGAAGAAGAAGAAGAAGAAGATTAGTAGTCATATAAGCTCCCGTTCCCGTTCCCGGAAATATGGCGAACAGATTGGAAGAGAACAATCTTCATCCCAATAACTAAATAGGGCAATCTGAAACTACTGAACGGAAATTTACCAAGATATCATGCAAATCCAATAAATTCTGGGACTGTATAGATGTCGAAGAAAAATAAAAAGATGAGGTAGACAATTTTCACGTATTTAATATTTTTATGAAAACCTTAACAATGCCTTACAGATTTTATCATTCAATACTATAACGTATATACCTGTAAATAACTGTAGACAAACATTTTATAAAGCTTTGGTAACAATGCAACAATTATATATAACATGTATATAGCAATGCTACTAAAAGTTATGTCCCTTGATATAACTTTTCTTATGTTAAGTCCCCTATATAGAAATTATAATATAAATTACAAAATTAAATTTTATTAAGTAAATAGCTGTTTGTAAACTAACAAACTATGACAGTTGGCTGCACGGGAATGAGGAGAAGACGTGTAGAAAATTTCATCTCAATCGGATGGACCGTTCGCGAACGCATACATAACATACATACATAGATACAGACATACATTATATATATATATATATATATATATATATAAGTCAGTTGCATATTCTTTACAGGACGTTTGCAGACAACACCAGCATTTTTTGCAGTTATTGATGTTTTAGCAAGTTTTACGTTCAGTAGTTTGCCATTGATTTCTGAACGACCGACACCCATACCATTTCGTAAAAAAAAAGAGGACAAAGTGGTCAGCTGCCAAAGTGCGTGCAGCTGTGTTTCAAACGCGGGCATGTGAGATCATGAAGCGCGTACGTAATCTCTTCACACACACACACACACACACACACACACACACACACAAACACACACACACACACACACACACACACAAACACACACACACACAGGCAGTCACAATTATAGAAGTGTATAAGAGTGGTACAGAACCAATGTTAACATACTGCTGCGAATCCTGGACAATTAGTAAACAGGATAAAAATTCCACTGTAGCTTAGGAGATGTGATTTTATAGTAGAATGCTGAAAATTAGTTGGAGAAAGTGAGCAATCTAGTCATTTTGAGGGAAGTTAAGTCACAAAGAAAATTTATCACAAACATCAGAAAGAAGCAGTTATTATTTTTTGGCCACATCAAAAAAGACACAATTTGGAACATGTTGTGAGAACCGGATAGACTTGCGGGAAGAGAGATAGGTGAATACAACTTGATAAAATTCTTGACAGTCTTGTGTTATGGCAAGGAAGGGATTCAACACACGAATTGATCCATGCCGTCGGAGATCGTAGTTTGTGGAGAAGCATGATCGTCCACACCAGCCGGCAAGGCACAGGATGATAAGAGTGGCATATTAAAAGTGCTTCACATAAACTTACTTGAAATAATATCACACTAGAGATCAACAGTATGAAATTAACCGTTATATCATGTATAGAAGTCACTTGCGATATACATAATGTTATATAATATAAACGTAACAAAATAAAGGACCCTTTGTTATGTCATGAGACCTGGATCACCGTTGGCGCTATAACATTATAATTTTAGCAGAGTGAACACGTTATGGATGACATGGCTAATAACACACAGGTCAGATGTACTTCTTTAGAAATTTCGTGTTACCCATTTTAGGCTGGCTCGACCTGAAATCCCAAATCAAACAATAAATAAATAAATAAATAAAAATAAAACATCGCAATCTGAATGAGTTTCGACCACATAACCATTGGACCGGCAGATAAGCGTGTTAACCATGGGCCACCGCGGATCTCACCTGGCACATAATCAGTAGATATATGCTCAGACTGGCGCACACTCAACATTTGCCAGACATATAGTGGGAGCAGGGATAACGTTATGTTTAGTGTATATGTCACGAAGTGTTTAGTGCATACGTCACGTACTATTTAGTGCATAAGCCACAACATGTTAAATGCATATGTCACATAGTGTTTAGTGCATATGGCACATAATATTTAGTGCATATGTCATGTGGTGTTTAGTGCATAAGCCACATACTTTTAAATCCATATACTACGTACTGTTTAGTACATAAGCAAATAAGGCGCGTATGGGAATGTCCTGAGTGCAGTGATGTCAGTTCTTAGCTCAGCTCAACTCAACATAATCCACATAATGTTTGTGCATATGTTACGTAGTGTTTAGTGTATATGTCACGTAGTGTTTAGTGTATATGTCACGTAATGTGTTGTGCACTTGTAAATACACAGGGATATATACTGTCATAACTGTCTATTTTATATTATATAGATTGTACTATTGTGCCATTTTCACTCTCGTCACTAACAAATTTTAAAATACTTGTATCTCATTTTGTGTGTACAGTCTTCTATAAATAAAATAAAACCAGAAATTTTTTTATTTTTTTTTATTTTGTTGCGTATCCCTTACGGGACGTTGCAGTCAACACCAGCATTTTCAGCTGCTGTTGATGTACTAGGCAAGTGTTACGTTCAGTAGTTTGCCATTGCTTTCTGAACGACCGGTCTCTATACCTTTTTCGAAAATACGAGCACCGCCGTGTTTCGAACCCGGGTATACGGGCTCACAAACCGCGTTCGCAATGGGGATGTCTAATTATTAAACAAAAACTATATGAAACACAGATTGCAATGGCATACTTGTGGACAAATAAATGAAACTAACGAAACATAAATGAAGCTAAGTGGCTATTACTGATGTTACAAACGAAACATAAATGAAGTTAACTAAGTAGTTATCAATAATATTACAAACGAGATATAAGTGAAGTTAACTAAGTAGTTATCAATAATATTACAAACGAGATATAAGTGAAGTTAACTAAGTAGTTATCAATAATATTACAAACGAGATATAAGTGAAGTTAACTAAGTAGTTATCAATAATATTACAAACGAGATATAAGTGAAGTTAACTAAGTAGTTATCAATAATATTACAAACTAGATATAAGTGAAGTTAACTAAGTAGTCATCAATGATGTTACAAACGAGATATAAGTGAAGTTAACTAATTAGTCATAATTGATGTTACGAACGAGATACGTGTGAAGTAAACTAAGTAGTCATCAACGATGTTACAAACGAGGTATAACTGAAGTTAACTAAGTAGTCATCAATGATGTTACAAACGAGATATAAGTGAAGTTAACTAAGTAGTTATCAATAATATTACAAACGTCAGAGTCATCGGGTTTTCCCGTTTACTTTTCAGTTTCGTTTTCTTAATTTCGCGAACTTTTTGTAGCGTCGTCGAGTGATTACTTCCGGTTGGACATGTCCGAAAAAAAAATAAATAAACGATAGCGGTGTGGTACGATGAAAGGGGACGTTATTCTTATATATTCAGCATTGGGCTTGTGTTAGGCGCCAACTTATTTTTTGCCGAAGAAACGATTTATCTGGATTTTATTTGGTTCTGTTCACGATTAGTAAGGTAATTTGTCTTATAACTCCTTGTACATTAAAGAAAACTTAAATTTTTATTGCATTTTTGAGTTCCTCGTTCAATTGTACATAAATGTGGAGAGTTGCAACATCCCCCTATTAGTTCTTCTTAGGAAAAAAAATTTTTTAGTATACCGAATACCGACCGTCATAGCCAGTCAATGAGAATGAATAGACTGAATAGCGCATCCATGTAATTTGACTTATAACTCCTTGTAGATTAAAGAAAAGTGAATTTTTTATTGCATATTTGAGTTCCCCGTTTAATTTTACATACATGTGCACATTTGCAAACATCCCCTATTTGTTTTTCGTTACGAAATTTTTTTTTTAGTATACCAGCATAGCCAGTCATACTGAGAATGAATAGACTGAATAGCGCATCCATGTAATTTTACTTATAACTCCTTGTAGATTAAAGTAAAGTGAACTTTTTATTGCATATTTGAGTTCCCCGTTTAATTTTACATACATGTGCACATTTTCAAACATCCCCCTATTTGTTTTTCGTTAGGAAATATTTTTTTTTAGTATACCAGCATAGCCAGTCATACTGAGAATGAATAGACTGAATAGCGCATCCATGTAATTTTACTTATAACTCCTTGTAGATTAAAGTAAAGTGAACTTTTTATTGCATATTTGAGTTCCCCGTTTAATTTTACATACATGTGCACATTTTCAAACATCCCCCTATTTGTTTTTCGTTAGGAAATATTTTTTTTTAGTATACCAGCATAGCCAGTCATACTGAGAATGAATAGACTGAATAGCGCATCCATGTAATTTGACTTATAACTCCTTGTAGATTAAAGTAAAGTGAACTTTTTATTGCATATTTGAGTTCCCCGTTTAATTTTACATACATGTGCACATTTTCAAACATCCCCCTATTTGTTTTTCGTTAGGAAATATTTTTTTTTAGTATACCAGCATAGCCAGTCATACTGAGAATGAATAGACTGAATAGCGCATCCATGTAATTTGACTTATAACTCCTTGTAGATTAAAGTAAAGTGAACTTTTTATTGCATATTTGAGTTCCCCGTTTAATTTTACATACATGTGCACATTTTCAAACATCCCCCTATTTGTTTTTCGTTAGGAAATATTTTTTTTAGTATACCAGCATAGCCAGTCATACTGAGAATGAATAGACTGAATAGCGCATCCATGTAATTTGACTTATAACTCCTTGTAGATTAAAGTAAAGTGAACTTTTTATTGCATATTTGAGTTCCCCGTTTAATTTTACATACATGTGCACATTTTCAAACATCCCCCTATTTGTTTTTCGTTAGGAAATTTTTTTTTTTGTATACCAGCATAGCCAGTCATATTGAGAATAGACTGAATAGCGCATCCACTTCACAAAACTCCATCTATGGCGACACCCACGCTATAGTATAGTAATACTACTATACTATTATAGGCAATCCTTTATTTCTTGTAAATTTTTTTTTTTTGGGGGGGGGGGGGGTTTTGATTCACAACCAATGTTAATGTAACTTTTATTTTTGCATCTTTCATTTTATGTTTTATTTACATTATGATAGTCTGTTGGAGACATTTTTATCTAACCCCACAATAGATGATAGAATCAGAATCAATTTTACTTTTACCTTTGACAATCACGGCCACGTTTCCTGAACATTTAGATGAATAACTAGATGATGTTACATGTTGCACATATATATTCTGAAACATAAAAAGCATTTAACCAAACAATGGCCATCACTTGTGACACTCTTTCTTGAACCATTTCCTGTGAAATTCAAGACTCTGCCTGTCACACCTACTGTGCCACAGCCTGGACATACATCACCAACACAGCACCCAGAATCAACCTACACACCACCATTAAATACACTGCTACAATCAGGCATATCACAATCAGGACATTCTTCTTCATCACCTTCTGTTTCAGCGTACTGTGGACAGTCACCAAAGAGACTAAAGAGAGACTGTGACAACTGTGTCCACAAGCAACGCACTATTATAATCATGACAAAGAAGATAAAATGTTTGCGTGAGCAGGTGAAAGGGCTTCTCAAAGCTCCACCCAAGAGGAAGACATCACAGTTGTCTGTGAAAAGGCTGAATGAGATGGTTAAAAGGACGAAGCAGTCAGCAATGCACTGGAGGTTGAAATATAAAGATGTTAAGGAAAAGCATGATGATAATTTGAAAAAACTGCAGGATCTGCATTATCTAAAGGAAAAAGTAATTGTCCTAAAACCAGCTTTAGATACCAGCCTGACAGAAAATGAGAGGGTATTGGCAATGTTTCCGGATCCGGTCAGGGATATGCACTACTGACGAGCTCAAATGAGGGCGAAACTCGAGTATAGTGTTTCCATATTGACGTGGATAGGCCTTAGGTTCATACCAGAATGCGATCGGCGTTGCCAGTAGTGGATTGTGCTCAATATTTAAATTTCAAATCTCGAAACAACCACATAATCAATATTCTTGTGTATTGTGCTATATGTATATATCTATTTCTAGGGTATTTTATGATTTATATTTTTCAGTTCAAGGGAGACCCTGCGTAGACCATCATCAGAGAAGACTCATTGAACGGCCAAGTAAACATCCAAGACCTGCAACAGGTAGCAGCGAACAGCCAGATCATGGAAATAAATGTAAGTACATTTTAATTTTGTTTGGAGGTAGAGAAGCTATGAAGCCATTTTAAATTGTTAATTAGGTCACGGCACATCCTATAAAAAAAATAAATAATACGTCAAGTTAGGCCTCGCCGCCCCGGACGCAATGAGATATGGCACAATGTTGTCCGTTTACAAATAAACAAGCCACGGTAATAGAAGGCAAATAATAAACAGTTGGCGGCCATTTTAAATTGTTAATTAGGTCACGGCACATCCTATAAAAAAAATAAATAATACGTCAAGTTAGGCCTCGCCGCCCCGGACGCAACGAGATATGGCACAATGTTGTCCGTTTAAAAATAAACGCCACGGTAATAGAAGGCAAATAATAAACAGTTGGCGGCCATTTTAAATTGTTAATTAGGTCACGGCACATCCTATTAAAAAAAATAAATAATACGTCTAGTTAGGCCTCGCCGCCCCGGACGCAATGAGATATGGCACAATGTTGTCCGTTTACAAATAAACAAGCCACGGTAATAGAAGGCAAATAATAAACAGTTGGCGGCCATTTTAAATTGTTAATTAGGTCACGGCACATCCTATAAAAAAAATAAATAATACGTCAAGTTAGGCCTCGCCGCCCCGGACGCAATGAGATATGGCACAATGTTGTCCGTTTAAAAATAAACAAGCCACGGTAATAGAAGGCAAATAATAAACAGTTGGCTGCCATTTTAAATTGTTAATTAGGTCACGGCACATCCTATAAAAAAAATAAATAATACGTCAAGTTAGGCCTCGTCGCCCCGGACGCAATGAGATATGGCACAATGTTGTCCGTTTAAAAATAAACAAGCCACGGTAATAGAAGGCAGAATTTCTCAAGTTTCCAATCTTCGGGCCGCGATAAATCCTGACTTATCAGTTAATTCATCATTGCGCTTCCTGTTATTAAATTACGTCACCATATAATTCATAACTCCGCTTAGAATCAACGTACAGTCTTCGTTGAGATACCGTTGGATTCGTCTCGTCAAGCTCTATCTAACTGGTATGATTTCATAAGTAAAAACCCAAATTTTAAATATTGACCAAAATACCTACAATGGTCAACCAACGTTAAAAATAATATTAAAATATAATTCACTGACCCATATATGAGCGCCTCATGATTTTGACTGGTGTGTGTAGCTTTGGAAATCCGAAATTGTTGTTGTTACAGCCGCAAGATCGTGTTTATATATTGTGTTTATATACAGAGTTCAACTT
This sequence comes from Cepaea hortensis, assembly GCA_963921405.1. Classification (NCBI taxonomy): domain Eukaryota; kingdom Metazoa; phylum Mollusca; class Gastropoda; order Stylommatophora; family Helicidae; genus Cepaea; species Cepaea hortensis. Next base: position 174,581,313 of record OY992876.1, on the reverse strand, counting down.
AATCATTTTAATCAGTCATCTTGTTTATTTCCCTGCTGTGTGACGTCATTAGTAAACGTGTTCTTCCTGGTTATGAAATTAAACTCTTAAACAGGAGAGTTTCGTGTTAGGTGATAATTGGACGAGGACATATGAGAGCTAGTTAGATAGTTAGTTAGTTAGTTAGTCTTTCCTCTTGAGCCTAAGTCGGTGCATAGGGCAGAAGTCATGGCTCTCCATGTCTGGCGGTTCGCTGCTACCTGTTGTAGATCTTGGATGTTCACTTGGCCGTTGAATGAGCCTTCTCTGATGATGGTTCTACGCAGGGTCTCTCTTGGTCTTCCCCGTTTTCTTGTCCCTACTGGTGACCTTATGAGGGCTTGGTAGGGGAGTCTTGTCCATTCTGAGTACATGGCCGATGTAGTTCCAACGGCGTTTTCTTATAAAATTGGATACAATATCTTGCTTAGTCTCTTGTCTTATTTGCGCATTGGTTTTGAAATCTGTCCACTGGATGCTTAGAATTCTTCAAAGACATTTGTTCTCAAAATTGTCTAATTTTTTTTATCTAAAGCTACCGTTGATTTCCAACTCTCACATCCATACGTTAGCACTGGAATCACACAAGAATTACTGGAGAGTAAGTGGGGCCATAAAGAAATTAAAATACTGCAACACCTTTAGGCATCAGGGACGAAGGGAAAATCCGGGGCCATCTAAGAAATAAAAACGTGCGGACGACAGGGTTGAAGGGGAATATCTGAGGTCATCAACGAAATATGACTGTAAGATGTGTTGTCATTCACGTTGATGGGGGTTACTCGAGTCCAGACTTTCAGTAAGAAATAACATCGTAAACCGTGTAAACATCAACGTCAGGAGTTCTCGGTCAGATTTTATGTCCCCCCCCCCCCCCTTTCAATATTAGGGTATAGGCCCTATATTGTATTTTCTTTCTAAAATATCTGGGTATACATTCCTAAGTTGCTTTTTTTTTTTTTTAGAATGTCAGTCAGTCTCGATTTTGATTTATTGGTTGCTTGGTAGGTAGTTTGGTTGGTTGGTTTGTTGGTTGGTTAGGTGGATAGATAGCTGGCCAGTGGTAAATCTTCCGGAAGATTGTTAATTTTAGCTCTTAATCCGACGCATTGGTGTTCTGGTCGTTTAGCCACGAATGGCGCATACATCAATCTTTAATGAGGCCTGTGATGTAATGGGCTCTTCTCTTCTCCAACGTAACCAATAAAACAAACAAAAACTAGAGGTGTACATCAGGCCGGTACTGCAACTTGACATCTGCAGAGAGGCATATTAGGAAATAAGCAAGTCATAATTCGGCACCCCATGTATGGAATGGCAGAGGTTAGACCTAGGTAGGCCATGTGTTCTCCGTGGGTCTTAGGTAGGCTCATTGTCCACAGACATCAATCCAATGCCCAGACATAGCGGTCACGGGTTTGGTTACTTTATTAATTGCCATGGGATGATTAATCTTCTGATGCGACTTTCCGTATCTGCCAGAAGCTTATATACAGTAGTTTTTCATATGCAACCCCTTTTAATTTGATATATGTATATAATACAATATCTGTCTCCGTGACGGAGGTGTTATGGACTCGATTCGTAATCCCGTATACCCGGGTTCGAAACACAGTAGTGCTGGCTTTTTCGAAAAAGGTATAGGTGCCGGTCGTTCAGAAAGCAATGGCAAACTACTGAACGTGAAACTTGCCAAGGAATCACGAACAGCTAAAATGCTGGGGTTGACTGCTACGTCCTGTTAAGGACATGCAACAACACTTAATACAATATGCCTGCTACCATATTAACAACTTTTAAGTCATAATTGTGACACGCCCCTACTTCTCATTTTCCGAAATTCATGTAGGTCTGGTACAAACCAACTATTTGTTTGGCACTATTTACTATTTATTATTATTTTACTAGCACTATGTAGCGAACTTTGAACCGTGCATTACACTTAATTTATCTACAGTAAACTTCATTTTCGTCCTGGCACTATCAACAATGGTGGACAGACATAGAGTTTTTCAAGAAAAATTGCACCTGAGAGTTAGTTGCTGCAGATAGGGATAACTCCTGCATGCAGCCGTGGATTTGGTCAAGGGTCTTAGACTGAGACGAGAGTAGTATGTCAGGGGGTTTAACTAACTTTTTTTCGGGAGACAGATCTCGAATATTTTTTTTATATAGCTCTATGTGACGTCATCCGGTTCCCTCCAAAATCGGATCCCGAATATTTCCTTATATAGCTCTGGGTGACATCAATTTTCCAGACATGACTGACTGGCACAATGTCATAAAAACACTGGGTCGGGGGTACAGAGAATGGGCATCGGTCCGCACAGAGGTTGAGGTGCAACAACTGATCTAAAGTAACACACATCAAGGTGACATAGTGATCAACACTAATGGTTCAGTTGTGAGAAATGGGCGTTGTGGTTGGGGTTTCACCGCGAAAACTAATGGACGTTGCTTGAAAAGAGAGTCTGGCATATGAGACTATGACCTCCAGCATAAGAATGGAGGTGAAATCTGTAGCAGCGGCATTTCGTTTTCTAGAGGAGACAAAAGCAACACACATTGCTTTTATTACGGACTCAAGGGGTAAGCTAAGTAAGGTGGGGACAGGAAAGCTTTGAGTGGAATGGCTATCCTCGCTTCAGAGGTCACAGATGTGAGAATGTTATGGATGTATTGCCCTGGTCATGCTGGAGTGCGGGAGAATGAACAGTCTGACAGGCTGACAGGGAATGAGCCTCTTAGTGGTAAATTACCTGAGGACAAGGGGGAGATGGTCGAGCGCCTGTGGGACCACATGGAGAAGGCGGAGGAACAGACTGAGAACTCGTATGAGGAAAGAATGAGATTGCGGGGGATCGGCAGGGTTTCTGGAAGAATCTCAAAATTCAGAGGGAAGTCAAGGAGAACTTTCAATCAGATGGCGATGGGAATGATTAGTAGTATGAATTCGCTGGCTGTTAAACGAGGGGACGGAACACATATGTGAATGTTCTGAGCGTATTGATATCTGTTCATAGCTCAACTCATATCAGTTGGCACATTTTTTTTTGTCTCCCCAGATCCAAGCAGAGTGAGGACGTGTTTTTGTGAGCTCTTACTTCTCGGATTTGTATTACTGCCAGCTGAATTAACCTAACATGTTGTTTCTAATACCATTGTGCTCGTTGTGATTTTATGGATGTGATTAAATAGTCCTTAGATTAATACAAGCGTTCATTTTCACAAAATATGTGTATTAGGTATAATATGCATTTGAAATGATAGCTGATCACTAACACATTTAGCCCAATCAAGTGCATGAGGCGCCTCAAAACTAACCAACCACAACACAGGACTTCAAACTTTCCACGACGTGTCTAGAGTTACCATGCGACCGCTGCCTTCTTCAAGCAGAGTTTGATAACATTATGCAATAATGTCATCGGTAGGAGAGGGCTCTTTATTGGACGTGACCGCTGTGAAACCTTACACACTAAACAAATAGATGGCGGTCAAGACCAAGCTCGCCGGGTGTACGAACCCTGTTGGCAGAATCGTCCAACACACCAACTCTGGCAAATGTTTTACGGTATCCTTTAACAATAAACTCCATTATGAAGCATTTCGAACTTGCCTGCTCAACTATTACAAGCCTGAAGTAATCGAACAAAGACAACATGGGCGCGGGGCCAATGCGGAAAACCTGATTACGACGCCAATGCTTACGATCCATTTATATCATACCAAAAATAAATTATTGATGTATGGAAGTGTTGAAAACATTAATTTTTGGCTAAAATTAGATTTTGTCGAGCTGGAAAACTCAATGCAGACATTCACGAGTAGAGACATATCAAAGGCACAAGATATCATCAGCATGCTCATCTCGAGTGAGGCATCAAAATCTACAAAGCCCACAACTACAGCTGTGGACATTACAGCAGACAATGTTTCTTAACTAATACATACGACGAGTGCACAGGACAACATCATCAACACGAGGCCAGCTACCCCATCGGTGCTCTTGGTCCTTGGTACGTTACGCCCTCTTTTTGTATTTATAATGCTCTTGTTAAACATTGCCTTAGTTAATCATGCATTGCTGATTATTTTTCATGCGTTTTAATGCTTATTGTTTTTGTTTTTGTTTTTTTTTTGGTCTAAGATTAGCCTCATAAGCGATGTTGAATGAAATAATGTATGAAAGAAATAGAGAAGAAGGGTACAATGTCAGACGGGTCTGTGTGCCCAATTCTGAACACTTTGAAAATAAAGTTTGTTTGTTTGTTCGTTCGTTCGTTCTTTGAATCTATCAATAAACTAGTGGACATGTTAACAAAATGTGTTGCCCGGCAGAGGGGATGGGGTTGAGTGTGGGGTGAGGGTTTATGTTGAGAAATAACAAAAACAAAATGTATTTCTCTTCGCACTATTGTAAAGCCGGGCGTCATGGCGAAGGAGTTGTGGATGTGGTTCGTGATCCCAAATACATGCGTTCGAAACAAATGCGCGCGATTTGGCAGCAGAATACGTTGCGCTAGTTTTTTTTACGAAATGGTATTCAAATTACGTTCAAAAAGCAATGGAAAACTACTCAATCTAACCTTGCAAAGGCATCAACAACAGAAAGAAATGCTGGTGTTGATTGCAAATGTCCTGTAAAGGATATGCAACTAACCTTTTAACTATTGAGAAAAAGTTGTTCATAAAATTCATTTTACTTGGTGAATTTCCCCCCCCCCCCCTTTCCCCTTTTCTTTTGAAGGCGATGATCGAAATATCTCATACAATGAAATGATCGACAGTCTGAAGATACAAGTATCACCATGGGAGAAGCGCACACCACCTCACACCATAACCACAGTTTTTACTTTTAGATCAGCCCGGTGTTATTATCGTGATTATGCCACGTGACAAAACCATCCAGTTATTTATCTTTCTGTCTTTCCCTTATCTCATTAGTTTTTTCCTGTTGGTAATAGTTTTTCTAGTTTATTTCTCCCCATAAATGACCAAAACACCTTGACTGTAAACTTCTAATTTGCGTAATAAAATTACGTTTTTCAATTGAATTTTGCAGAACTGTCAGAATCGTTATGCTGTCCGTCCATGACATTCTTTGCATTTTCCTGGTCATATGTCACATCTGAGCATGAAGCTAAAAGACAATACAAAAATCGCTGGTTGATTTGGTTAGATAGTAAAAGATCACGTTGAGTTCAGAAAGAGGGGTACATATAATGTGACAAGCACACTTACGCTTAAATTAGGTAATTATAATTGCGACGTCGGAAATTAGTTTTAGCGAGTCATGTATTATTGATTATTGCTCATGTTCCATGCGTTTTAATGTTTTCTGTTTCTGCTGTTGTTGGTGGTGTCTAAGATTAGCTTCATAAGTGAAGTATGAATGAAATAATGTATGAGAGCAGAGATGTAAGAAGGGCAGAATAACAGACGGGCCTGAGTGCCCAATTCTTAACCCTGTGAAAAGAAAGTTCGTTCGTTTTTTCGTCGTTCTTATTATGACGTGACCTAGAAAACGTTGTGACATAGCACTTCACACTCCAACGGCATCGCTTTGGAACTTCCGTTACCTTGCATAGTTCATAAATAATCTTATTATTCGTTTGCCTTTCGAAGGGAGTGTGTCACACATATTTATGTATGCACTTCAGATGTCAATGTGTTTTTTTTTTTTTTTTTTTACCTCAGCATGCATTTGTGAATTGGTTGCTTCTTCTAGGTGGATTCCACCCAAGATAACGGGGTTCTTTATACCCGTGGAAAGGTTTCTTTCCTAATAGTTTTCACAGAGCAAAGTCATTTCGCTATTGAAAATAACATGTTTCTTCCCTGTTGAACCGTAGAGTTTTCGACTGGTTATTATTGGGGTCGGTATGATGTACCTTTCTCTGCTTGTTTAGATTGGGCTGCGTACTTTGGCTTCCTGGAGTCAGTGTTTTCTGTTTGATAGTGAGTTTCAACAGTGTTGGCTTTTCACATGTCTGGTCAGTGTTGCACACTTTTAAGACCACAGAGTCCCTACTGCCGACTCTTTTATTTACAACTGCCATGATAGAAACAGAGAGACATATATTTATGCTTCATAGATTATACTAAGGCATTTGATAAAGTAAAACATGATGATCTGATTAAAATGTTGGAAGATATCAACATTGATGGGGCAGATTTAAGAATAATAAAGAATATATACTGGAACCAAGTAGCAGCAATTAAAATGGGAAATAAAGAGGGTAGTTACGAACAGATAAAGCTAGGAGTACGACAGGGGTGTGTCTTGTCACCCAATCTCTTCTCCATATACAGCGAAGTAATAATGAGAGAGATCAAAGAGAAGTCATGAATACTAATCGGAGGATATAATATAAACAATATACGCAATGCAGATGACACAGTATTGGTGGCGGATAATGCAACAGACCTACAACAGTTGTTGGACATTGTAGTGACAGAGAGTGCACAGAAAGGACTCTCCTTGAATATCAAGAAAACAGTAACAATGGTGATATCAAAGAAAATGGGGACACCAAAATGTGACATAGAAATAAAAGGGGAAATCCTCAACCAAGTGGATAATTTTAAATACCTAGGGGCACTTATAACATCAGATAGAAGATGTACAACAGAGATAAAGAGCAGAATAGGGCAGGCCAAAGCCGCATTTCACCAAATGAAGAGTATCTTATGCAATAAGTCGCTATCAATGAATGTAAGAAAGAGAGTGCTAAAATGCTATATAGAACCAGTTTTGCTGTATGGCAGCGAATCTTGGAATGTAAATGAACAAATTAGGAAGAACTTAGAAGCAACAGAGATGTGGTTTCTAAGACGAATGTTGCGAATTCCTTGGACTGCCAGAGTAACTAACGACGATTGCTGAAAGAGGCTAATGAAACTAGAACACTAAATAAAACAATAAGAAAGAGACAAACAGCTTTCTTTGATGAGAAGAGAGGCATTTGAGGACATCGTGACAACTGGAAAGATCGAGGGGAAAGAGAGGCAGAGGCAGACCAAGAGAAATTATGCTGGACGGATTGAGACAGTGGTATGGAGGAATATCAGCTGAGGTGATCCAGAACACCAAAGACCGAGATCTGTGGAGAGCCATGAACGCCTAAGCCAGCCGGCAGGGCACTTGATGATGATGGTATTTTTAGCGTGCACAGTGACCACAAATACTTCTCGTTTTCGCCCGTATGCGAAACGACTAGGTATGCTATCTCACTACCCAGGAGATCAGGGGAACGTTTGATATCATTAGACATTATTCATGTTAAAAATTCCCAACCCTATGATGGGATTCGAATCCGATACATTCCCAGCCTGAGGCTGTTAATGTTATTTCATTAGCACAGCAATAGTATAATCTTCATCACTTCTTTCTTCTCCCTATTTTTCTTTTCGTCTTCCTATTCTCTGCTCCCCCTGTTTCTTTCGCAGCTTCACCTATTAACAGTGTTCTTAAAAGGAGATCTGTACATGGCCATTTGTTGTTTTCCCATTAGATCTAGGCTGTAATGCTTCCATGTGGCGTATATCTGTTATAGTCCGTTTACATTTGTTTAACCACATATACAAACCTATATTTCAGTCACCAACTGAGGGAAGATGTTGATATTTAGCATATAACCTCATAATTATGTCCACCCAACAAAAAATTTTGTTCTGGAGATTGTACAGCAGATTTCAGTTTTGTTTTTTTTTTGGTTTTTTTTTTTAAATATGCGGTATATAATTTACGGGTCAGAGATGAAGTGTATATTATGAAATATATTACAACTTCACACGGAAACATCAGCTTTCAGTAGTGAAGATTCTCGTGATGCACAAGGATGACCTTATGACAAGAACCTCACGTAGTGGAACGGGAGTGTTCAGAGATGTCGTCAATAATTCTACCGATAGTGGGTGGTTTCATGAAACGTGATTATTTGCTTGCTAGATTCAATTGAAAAAAAAAAAAAATCTAAATTAATCTTATTCAGTGCTGGTTGAGGAGTTGAGATCCGTGGTATTTGTGGGTGTTATCCTGTTTCTGTCTGTGCGTTCTTGCGAGTGAGTTCTAACTCGGACTGGTTATATAAGCTTAAGCGTTTGTATCTGTGACGTAAGCTGGGAGATTGGTCGGCGAGTCATCCTTAGTGCCCTTCTACACTGGTGGTTTCGTTGTTCAGTGTTGGCTTCTGGCTCATCTGTTTTGCTAGGAGGCAGTCTTTATAAGGACTCGCCCTTTGGTTTGCTTGTTTTTATAGCCTTATTCTGAGATCGTCTGTTGGTACGCGCTGGTTATCCTCTCAATGTCTTCCTCGGTCCAGTATCTTCTTCTTTTCGTTCATCCGGAGTGTTTTTTCAGATGTCATTGCGGTGTGTCTGTTATGCGCCCTTGGGCCGAAACCCGTAGGCCAACACATCGACTTTAGCGTGCTTTTTTGACCAGGTAGCATACCTGGGAGACTCTCACTTTTGTGGTGCCATCTACAACCATGCTGGCCAAGGTTGAACGGTCGAAGACAACGGTTATCCCTCAAAGGAAGGCAGGGACAGTCCATAGCATTTTCCGCCATCCAAGGTTGCTTCCATAGTTGCAGGGCCGACACATAACGCCCTGGATCTGGGCTCACCGAGGGAAATCGTCACGTCCTGCTCATGGCTGCTTTAAATCCTCACTTCAATATATTGGTCATTTCGTTTTCCCCGGGCCATTCCCGCACAAACCAGACATGTTCGCAGACGGCATCCACTCAGCGAGTTTTCGGACATGTGCTTGTCGTTGCGCCCATCAGAGCTGTTCCAGGCACGACAGACATACGGAAACTACCTAGTCAGAGCTGTTCCGAACAAGAGCGGCATTCGGAAACTAGGTAGTCAGAGCTGTTCCTAGCACGAGAGACATTCGGGCGAGACATTTCACTCGGACGTAATTGCGTAGTGTCAATTTTTAGTTTGCCACCCGTAGGCCGACACTTCCGACTTCTGGCGGGCATTTTTTAGTGAGGTTAGCCTTCCTCTGGTTTCGAGATACGTTAGACTATTGTAATGTCACCCACATCTCAGCTGGTCAAGATAGAACGATCAACGATATCGCGGACGGCCCTCAAGGGAAGGCAGGGGCAGACCATGGGCATCATCTCACTATCCGAGGAGGCTTCCATAATTGCAGAGCCGGCACATATTGCTCTGAGACTGGGCTCACCCAAGGAGTTTCCACGTCCTGCTCATGGCTGCTTTTGTTCCTCACTTCCATGTGTTGAGCATCCCGCTTGCCACTGATCTCTCAAGCACACACCAGGAGCGGTCAGATTGCGGGCGACATCCACTCGGTAAGCTTTTGCTTGTGACTTCACCCCACGCAATAGGTACGCTCGCCGTGCGTTCCATTTTGCGTTGAGACGTTCTTCCACTTATATCTACACTCTCTATGAGTTAGATACAGAGTTTCCGTAACCATGCCCTTCGACTGGGGCACTTTTCTGTCTTTTTTTGTACTCGCTCACGAGGTAGGCTACATGTGCTGCCGGCTCAGCACCTTACCTTCGTGCAGCAGTGAACGGGAAACGGTCAGGCCCTCTCATCCGGGAATCCCTCATATCCCCCAGCTGAGAGCCTTCGAACATGTATCAGACCTGAGCATGTAGCTTGCTCAGTATCACGTTTCTATTTTCCGGTAGACGGGTATCGGCCTGGCTCTCAGATCCGAGGGTTTGTGGCTTAGAGGCGTTCAGCCACAGCCCTCGACAGGGAGCCTTAAGAGTTTTGTCCGAACCAAGAAATTCTGCCTTCGTGCACCTGATTTAAATTTTGACTGCTATCCTCAGTCTATACCTGCAGAGCAGCAGGTTGTGTCTCTCTTAGTCTGGTCCCTATCCCATAAGCTGTCCGATATGTAATTTTCCACCCATCGGCAAGCAAATGGGGTCGATGGGACACGCAAGCTCCCCCACCACGTCAAGGTGGAGACACATCGGGGGAGGGTCCAGTATCTTATGTTTTCAGGTAATTTGCATTCTTCGACAGGATTATCGGTTTTCGCGTCTAGTTTGACTGGTCTTTAGTCATATTTTTGGTTACAGACTGGTTTCTCTTTGAACTTGTTCGTCGGATATGGAATTCTCTTGTAGCTGCTTCAGGATCTGTTCATTTGCCAGCTCCACTTTGACACGTTTAACAACCCATCTGGTCGTCTGTGAATCGGTGTTTCCTACTCTTGGTGTCTTTCATCTCTCTGTGCTTCTCAATAGTCTTGGCTCTTGACTGTGGTGGGTTGTGGTCGGTCTTCCTTGTGGTGGCTTCACTTAAGGTTACTGTAGGTTCAGATTCTTTGCTGTAGCTGGCGAGTAGGTTCTCTCCTCTCGACATCTTTAAGGTCTTGGCGGCTTTTATTTTATAAATCTTACCATTTTCGCTAAGATCTGAAAGTGTGAATATTGTTGAATGAGATTAAATGTGAAATTGTGTACACTTCAAAGCATCGCTATGAAGTTGTACACATACTTGTGTCAAGAAGCTGATTTCATACTATTACAAATCCAGAGAAAAGAGTAGTGCATGCATTGGGTTTAAGTAAACGGTCATTTCGTCAATGGGGGAAAGAATATGGAATGCAACCATTACACAATATCAATAAGCAAACGGTAGGTAGAAAGGCAATTGTAGACAGCTTTGACAAGGATGTCATAAGGCGAGCTATTATAAAAATGCTGGATATCACAGAAACAGTGACTGTAAGAAAACTTTTGTTGAGAAAGAACAATGACATAGAGCTATTCAAAACAACTTTGTGGAAAATTATAAGGACATTAGGCTTCATGTTTAGAAAGTACAAGGGAGGTAGAAATATTTGCGAGCAACCGCATTTAGTAGCCATGAGAAGCAAATACCTAAGTGAAATAAAGGAAATGCACAAATAACATTATGACTTATTTGGATGAAACCTGGATCAGTGTGCCACACACAAGTGAAAAGGAATGGCAATCAGTGGATGGAAAGGTAAAGCGATATGTGCCCGGTAGTAAATGACAGCGTTTGGTTATAGCCCATGCTGGTAGTACGCAAAATGGCTTACTACAAAATGCTGGACTCATGTTTGTATCAAAGCATACAGACAATAAGGATTATCATAATGAGATTAATGGTAATGTATTTAGAGACTGGCTCGAGAATACAGTGCTTCCATCCCTAGATAGACCGTCTTGTCTAATTATGGACAATGCATCATATCACAATGTTGTTGAACAAGAAGACAAAATACCTACGGCATCGAGCACACAGGAAGCAATAAAGATATGGCTTCGAAGGGAAACATACTATTTCCAGAAACGTATTTCAAGCTAGAATTGTGGTACTTTGTAAAACAGACGCAATAAAGCAATAAATATCAAAATCGCAAATTGATTGAAGAGCATGGCCGTAGGTGCTTGAGACATCCGCCATACCATTCTCATGTAAACCCTATAGAACTTGTGTGGGATAATTAAAGGAAAGGTGGCAGCTGATAAAACTACATTCAAATTGTCTGACGTCAAGATACTAACCCAGTCCTCGCTATTAAATATTGATAAAAGTTACTGGGGAAAAATGTGAGGACCATGTGTTGAAAGAGGAAGATGACTATTGGAGATAGAATGGATTCAGTTTTATGCAGCCGATAACAGTTATTAACCTACTGGAATTGCCCGACACAGATTAACGTCTCGGCAGATCGCAGGCATGAATCCACAAGCACACCTACTGGGATATTTAGCTCCAACTATTCAGAAGAATTGTAGCCCATAAACATTACATCATCGGCACAAAAAATACAACTTGTCAATGGCAACAGTTTGTATTCCACAATGATAAATGTTCAGTTCCGCAAGCCCTCAGCGGTGACGATCAACTGGCATCGAAACCATCCTCCCCCCCCCCCCCCCCCCAAAAAAAAAAAAAAAAAAAAACACACAGACACACACAAAACAACAATAAACACATTTGAGTACCACCATAAGAGTAATATTGCGGTGGAAACTGATATATTTTGGTATAACAAGAAACATGAAAACAAACAAGTTATCAAATGAGGGGACATCATACGAACACACGAATCAATCTATAAACATCAATGAAAAGAGGATCAAATTATTGGGCGTTAAAAAGGAAGCCCACCACATAGACATTCACAACTATATTCGTCGTGCAAAACAGGTAATCATGCTCCGTCTCTGAACAGTAAACAGCAGAGTAGACATTCTTTCACGAAGACTTACAACTGTTCTGTCACCCATGTGCACGTGTGAACAAACTACACAGATAGCTTAACATATCCTTAAAACTTGACACATGATTACTAAATTGCTGTATCATCTCTGGTCACACCATACGCACATTAACGCACAGCTGTTTAGAAGCTTTCACGAACTCCGTATAAAAAGCTAAATGCATCCAAGTAACATGACTCCTTGTGTACACATTATTCACCAGCAGCTGAAGAAACAAGAAGGAAATTAAAAATAAGGTAAGAAATGCATTCCTTCTACTTTCCTGTCCATTTCTATTTCGATTCCACATTATTTACACGAATCAATCAATCATGTGCCATGCCGGAAAGCGTGGGCGGTCATGACTGGCCATTTCACTCGATCACCAGAGTCGTGGATCAGCTCAGTGTTCCGGTCTCGTCCATGCCATGTGGTCAAGCCATCCAGGTATTTTCCTCTCGGTCTTCCTCTTGGTCTGTTCCCTTCGATCTTGCCAGTTGTCACTAAGTTCTCCAATCCATTTCTTCTCATAACATGTCCAAAAATTTTTGACTGTCTACGGCTAATTTCTCTAATCAATTTACGATTGTCATTTGTCTCCTGTAGTACTTGGTAATTGGTTTTTCTGCCTGTCCGTGGTATTCTTTGCATTTCTTTCAGAAACCACATTTCTGCAGCCATCAGATGTTTTTCAGCTTGACTGCTCATTGTCCAAGTTTCGCATGCATACAAAAGGACAGGATCTATGTATCCCCTCAACTCTCTTTTTCTCTTTTTAATTGACATCTTTTTATTGGTCAGAATGTTTTTCATCTTACTAAAGGCTACTTTCGCCATGGCGATTCTTGTTCTAATCTCTTCAAGGCATCTCCCATAAGATGTTATGACTGTTCCGAGATAATTGTACCGATTCACTTGTATATTTACTCCCATTCACATGTATATTACATTGTGGTATTTTGTTCTTCCTAGTGACTACCATAACCTGTGTCTTTTTACAATTTAATTCTAACTCCAGTTGCTCACTGTGTACAACGACCGCATCTACTAATTGTTGCAAATCATGCGCATTGTCTGCAATCAATACTGTATAATCTGCATATCTAATGTTATTGATGTTTCGTCCTCCAATGCTGATTCTATTTATATCTTCTACATTTCTGAAAATATGTTCACTGTATAGGAAAAAAAAGATCTGGAGATATTACACATCATTGCCTAACACCTCTCTTAATAGGCTGATATTGTCCCACTTTATTATTAATCCTTATGGCAGCATGTTGTTTCCAATATATGTTTTTATAAGTCTAATGTGTTCCCATCAATTTGTAGATCTGCAAGCATACCCACCATGTTGACATGTCTAACTCTATCAAAAGCCTTTGTGTAGTCAAGAAAGCAAAGATGAATTTCCTTCTTTACTTCTAAAGCACGTTCAATAACTGTTCGCAGCATATACACAGCATTTACTGTACCCTTCTTCTTCTTCTTCTTCAGCTTTCCGAGCCATTGAGGTTCTTTGCTGCAAATACAATCCGTCTCCATTCGTCTCTCTGGTGGACCTTCTCTTGCCAGTCGTTGATTCCAAGTGCCTGTAGGTCTGTACATGTATTATCTCTTCACCGTCTTCTTGGTCTACCTCGGGGTCTACGGTCATTTATTTCCTGAGTGTAAGCGAGTTTTGTTTCCCTATTATCTTCCATTCTTTCTATATGCCCCAGCCATTGTAGTCTATTAGCCTTCATGATACCAGTGATTAGCGGGGACTTAAACAGATCATAAATGTCTTTGTTACTTCTTCTTTTCCACTCTCCACTTTGTGTATCCCTAATGGGCCCAAAGATGCGTCTTAAAATTTTGTTCTCAAAGGTTTGTAATAAGGCTTCGTCTCCTTTCGTTGTACTCCAGGTTTCAGAGCCATACAGCACAACTGGTCTGATCAGTGTTTTGTATATTGTGATTTTGGTGTTACGAGATAGCGCCTTTGATTTTAGTAGATGTTGTAGTGCATAGTATATCTTATTTCCAGAGTTGATTCTAGTTTGTATTTCTTCCCTTATGATGTTGGAGCAGTTGAAGATTGTACCCAGGTATTTGTATGTTTCCGTTCTTTTAATGGTCATATTATCTATTTGTATGTGGCCAGAGTTTTTAGCCATTCCGTCTCTTGAAATTACCATATATTCTGTCTTATCTTTGTTGATAACCAGCCCCATCTGTTGGGCTTTTTCCTTTAAGTGAGTCAATATTTCCAATGTCTTTTGTTCACTTTGCCCTATAATATCTATATCATCTGCATAACCAAGCAGCTTGGATGTTCCTACAATATCACATTCCTCCTTTATCTTCCTTACAACTTTCTCTAGAGCCAGATTGAAGAGCAGCGGCGATAGTGCATCACCCTGTTTCAAGCCAGATGTTATTTGGAAGGGGTCTGATTTCCTGCCTTTATATGTTACTATATTATAAGTATCTTCCATGCATAGTCTGGTCATGTTGATTAACTTCCTTGGTATTCCAAATTCCTGCATAGCATTCCATAGACTATTCCTATGGACACTATCATAAGCCTTTTTAAAATCCACAAAAATGTTATGGAGATCTCTTTTATATTCCCAATGTTTCTCGGCTATTTGTCGTAAGATAAATATCTGATCTATTGTTGATCTGTTTTGTCTAAAACCCGCCTGGTAGTCACCTAATATGTCTTCTGAATATGGTTTTAGTCTATTTAGTAATACTGCGGATAGTATCTTATAGCTTGTGGACAGTAGTGATATTCCTCTATAATTTCCACATTGGAACTTGTCTCCTTTCTTAAAGATAGGTATCAATAACGACTCTTTCCAGTCATGGGGTAATTCTTCTGTCCTCCAGATTTTTATTATTAGTTCGTATAGCTTTAGATGTAATACATGGCCACCTGCCTTTATAAATTCAGCAGCAATTCCATCAGTCCCAGTTGCCTTATTGTTTTTAAGTCGCGTGATTACATATAGGATTTCTTCAAATGTAGGTTCTTCAATTTGTGGTTCGCATGTTAGAACCTCTTCCTGTGGGAAAATGTTACTTGGAGATTCACAATTTAGTAATTCAATAAAATATTCTTTCCATGTGTTGCACATTTCCTCATTGGTATTTATCATATTCCCATTTTTGTCTTTTAAACCAAATGTGTTTTGTTGGTGCCCTCGTTTCATTGACTTCAGTTCTTTAAAAAATTTTCTGGATTAATTTTTCTGGTGATTAGTTTCCATATCTTTGATTATATTACTCATATATTCTCGCTTCTGCTGTCTGACTATTTTTGTAGCCTCTTTACATTCATTTCTATAATTCTCTTCCTTTTTGGATGTTATTGATGTCATTTAACCATACGTGTCTGGCATTCTTCTTCCTAATGACTGCTTCTTCACATTTTTGATTGAACCATCTGTTCTTTCTTTGCGTGGTTAACACACCGAGACATTCTTCTGCGGCAGATTGAATTGTATTCTTGATGTTCAACCAAGTTTGGTCAACGCTTTCCTCCGAAGGGTTTTGCAGAGTTTCAAGTTTACATTTTATTTCATCTGTAAATTTCTCTTTGACTGTAATGTCTTGTAGTTTTTCTCTGTTATATGTTGGGTGTAATCTTTGTAATTTAGTATAGAAAGATCTCTTAAGTTTTATTTTAAATTTTGCTCCAACGAGGAAGTGGTCACTGTGGCACTCAGCTCCTCTATAACTTCTGACTTGCTGTATGTTTGATGCATTTCTGTTGTTAATTAAAATGTGATCTATTTGATTATAGGTTCTCTTGTCACGTGATTTCCAAGTTTGTTTGTGTATATCCTTTCTTTGCAGGCTGGTACTGCTAATCTGCAGTCCTTTGGCTTCTGCCAGGTTGATGACTCTCCATCCATTATCATTTGAAGTTGTATGTAGGCTTTCCATACCGGCCACTTTTTTATTAGTTTGCTCTATACCTATTTTTGCATTGAAGTCTCCCAGCACAATCAGGATGTCCTGTTTGGGGGTTTCTTCTATGACATCTTCCAGATCATTATAAAAGTCTTCTTTAATATCATCTTCTTTCTCTTCAGTAGGTGCATGTACATTAATCATCGTTATATTTTTCCATTTACCTTTTATTCGTAATTTACTAATCCTGTCATTAAAAGCTTTAAAGTTTAAAACGTTCCCCCATAACTCTTTTTTGATGACAAATCCTGTTCCTAATTCATGTTTATTTTGGGTGTTTCTTCCATATATTATAATCATTCCATTTTGCTCTAAAGTACCCTCTCATGGCCACTTTATTCCTTGAATTGCTGTTATATCCATTTGATATTCAACCAGCTCCCGGGTTAGTTCTTCAGCCGCTCCAGGTCGATATAGTGTCCGTACATTCCATGTTCCAAATCTCAAAAGTCCTTTAACGTTCCAAGATCGTTGTCCAGATAAGTCAGTCCGATATCGAGGCTCATGTATTTGTTTCGTAACAAAGAAAGGTTTTTACAAAGGTGGGGATGTTAACCCCACGCTTCAACCCCCAACCTGGAGGACCAGGGTGTTTCTCTTTGTCTGTTCTCTACCCTTTGACATGTCCGGCTTGGGAGGCCCTGCTGGTAGCTACGCTACCGCCGGCATAGCTCTCAGGGTCATTGAGAAACTCAAGCACCCCCACCACGACAAGGTGGAAACACCATCGGGGGAGTTACTGTACCCTTGCCTTCTACAAACCCACATTATTCTTCCCCTATTTCAGGTTGTATTTCTTTCCTCACTCTTTGCATGATAATTCGTAGCAAAATCTTTGTGATGTGACTCATTATACTAATTGTTCTATGTTGATCACATTTCAAGGCTCCTGATTTCTTTGGGATTGCAATAAATACAGAGTTACATAATTCAGAAGGTATATCTCCAGTATCATATAATGTGTTCAGCACTCTGGCGACTTGATCTAAGCCATATTCTTCTATAGCTTTAATCATTTCTGTTGTGATGTTATCTGCACCGGGGGCCTTGCCAGCTTTCATATGCTTAAGAACATTTCTAACCGCCATCTTGAAAATTGCCGGTCTTTCATTATTAAATCTAATATCATACTGTTCCTCTCTGTTATCAACATAGATGTTTTTCACATAATCTGTCCATAGCTGTAGAATCTGATCTTTTTCAATTATTATTTTGCCATCTTTAGTTTTTAGACAGCCTGCTAATGTATTTGTTCTTTTATTAGTAACTAGTTGACCCGGCCCGGCTTCGCCCAGGCCCTGGCGGGGATCTATCTATCTATCTATCTATCTATCTATCTATCTATCTATCTATCTATCTATCTATCCATCCATCTATCCATCTATCTATCTATCTATCTATCCATCCATCCATCCATCCATCCATCCATCCATCTATCTATCTATCTATCTATCTATCTATCTATCTATCTATCTATCTATCTATCTATCTATCTATCTATCTATCTATCTATCTATCTATCTATCTATCTATCTATCTATCTATCTATCTATCCGGAAACTGCAGACGTTTGAATTCGAATGGCATATCTGTTGGAATCTTTGTGATGCGAGGCAACGGTACATCTTCTCCTCTAAATTTCACACTTAAAATTGTAGCTTTGATGATATTGCTCAGAGTTAGAAAATTTCCATTATTTTTACGAAAACTTTGATTTTTTGTTTTTTTGTTTTTAGGCATCTAACGGCCTGCGAAATTTCTTTTTATTCCGAATTCTTGAGGTTCTTTTTTTTTTTTTTTTAACGTTTATTTCATATAAAGCAATGTATATTTACAAAGTGTAATGTGTGGTTCTTTGTTTGTGTATATTACAGAGCGTTGCCGTTTGTTAGTGTTATGTGTCACATGCGTTAATAAAGCAAATACATGCATATATAGTTATGATAATATGACATTCATAGCATAGTGCATGTAAACACACATTCCTCGTTTCATTTCCGTATCCACAAGTGGAATGCATGTTACCCCTGTCCATCTCTCTCTCTCTCTCTCTCTCTCTCTCTCTCTCTCTCTCTCTCTCTATCACACACACACACAAACACAAACACACACACATTCTGTCTTGATCTCTTGCTTTCTGTAGATGATAGTGCATGGATTTCAGTGATCTAGGGCAATAAACTTTACATTCTCATTCTATTTAAATTGTGTGTGTGGGAGGGGGAGGGGAGGAGGTTCCATGTGCATATATTAATATAATTACCTGTGTATCAAACAAAGCAATAGTTATATTTACCTAGATACCTACACGAATTACCCATACTTGGCTACCCATATACAAATACAATACATGTTGGCCTTGGTATTATACAACTATGTATTCGTGCTGGGAAATCATGTTGAAAATAGGCAATGGGCAAACCGCTGAACGCAAAAATGCCTAGTGACCAGCAGCTAGTAGACACACAAAGCCGGTGGCCGGGTCTTACAAAGGACACGCAGCCAGTTTTCTACAAAGCCTTTGTTTCCCTAGGCCAGAGGAGCTGCGGCGTGTAATATCTGTGCTCTCCGATGCTTGTTTCCACCTGGTGAGAAGTGTTCCAAAGTATTTACAAAATAAACCGCACACAGGGCTCGCGTCGCGAGGCGCACACACGTTCTGAAATTCCACAACAGTGACTGGTCTGGGACGCTCCCGTGCAAACTGCACTGTTGTTAGTCAAAACGACCGGGTGTCGGTATTATATGATAGCCCTCTGAGATAAAACATGTATATTCATATTCTATGTTCCACATTCTACCATACAAGCATGCACCTATATGTGTGCATGTACATCTATATGTGTGCATGTCCACATTCATACATATTATGGGTATTCAATTGAGTAAACAAATAAAACGATTTTATTTCGTTATGTCTGTGTGTTTGTGAATATTTGTGTTATTTTGTTTTGGAACATATGCAGTATTAAACGTGAATTGTACGTTTTGTGTTTGTACAATGCGGCGTTTCTACAGGACCATACTAGGTACCTGTATTCTGCTAGAGAAATCAGCAATTTCGTGTGGTTGTCTTTGGTAGATTTTGGGTAAAGTGTTTAAAAAAATTGCTTTATACATATCTGTTTTCTTTTTAGTCAATGTTTCAATGAGTTGTCTCAGTGTGTGCAGTTTGGACTGTTGGACAAGTGTAATAAATGTGATCTTCGGTTTCCTCTATGTTCCGTCTGCAGAGCTGACATTGTGTTATTTGTTTTGACCTGCGTGCTTGTTTTTCCGTAGTAGGTGACATGTTAAAGATTAAACGGCACGTAATTTCTCTGGCTTTGGGTTTGATGTGTGGATTGTGGAGATTAGTGAAAGTACATGTGTAGTCTTGTATGTAGTATTTTTGTCCCCTTTTTATTCTGAGTCGTAGTGGGGGTGCTTGTTGGTTGACTAGATATTTGTAAATCTGGTTTGTTGTCTGGTGTAGTAAATGCTCGCGTCCTTGAAGTGCGTGTATGCATGTCTTGTAGAAAGCGGGTAGTGTTCCAAAATGGTGTGGTGAATTAAGTTGTATTCTTCTAAGGTGTTGCAGTCTGAGTTCTATGTAATAGAGTGCTAGTGGGTGTTTTTCAGATTGATTGAGGATATGTCCTATGTGTTGGATTCTAAGCGCTTGTATTTTTGTATCTATGTCTTGTAGTGCTATTCCTCCTTTTCTTCTGTCCTGTATGAGTGTCTTATGTTTGATGGAATAGATTGTGCTGCCAAAGATGAAACGTCTGATGTGTTTGTTGATGTCTGTGACTGTCTGTTTAGAAGTCTAGCACTGTGACTAAGTATATTATTTTGGGAATGACGAAAGTGTTAACTATGATGCTCCTACCAAATATTGTGGATGTCTTATACCTGTATCTGTGCAGCATGTCTATAATTTTGTGTGTGAGGTTTTGCCATGTCTGTGCGTGCATCTGTCGGGAGTTATTAGGAAATGTTATCCCATATAGTTTGATGTTGTCTGTGGCTGTTAAGTCGGGAGTTCTAAGTTTTTATCACTTTATTTATACCAGATACGATTGTGATTTACAGAGAGTATATATTCGGCCCTTTCCCGTTCCCGTTGCGGGAAAAATGGGTTTGAAAATTTTCATGTGTTTAAAATAGATGCTTTATTTTTATGAAAACTTTAAAGATGCCATAAAGATTGTTTCATTATGTTATAATGCATATGCCTGTCGATAACTGTAGATAAACATTTTATAAAACTTTAAGAACAATGCAACACTTATTTAAATTACATAATATAGCAATGCTATTAAAAGTAATGTCCCTTGATATAACTTTTCTTAAGTTAAGTCCCCTTGCAATATTTTAAGGTTTGTAAACTAACAAACTATTCCAGTTGGCTGTCCGGGAATGAGAAGAACATCTCTAGAAATTTTCATCTCAATCGGATGGACCGTTCGTGAACGTATAAAGGACACACAAAGACACACACAAACATTCTCTATTATATATATATATATATATATATATATATATATATATATATATATATATATATATATATATATATATCAATCAATCAATCATGTGCCATGCCGGAAAGCGTGGGCGGTCATGATTCGCCATTTCACTCGATCACCAGATATATATATATATATATATATATATATATATAGAGAGAGAGAGAGAGAGAGAGAGAGAGAGAGAGAGAGAGAGAGAGAGAGAGATTTCTTGAATTTTTTTGTGCACTAATTTGGTATTTTGACTGTTGTGTGTTTTTTTTTTTCAATTTCTAAGCACTTTTCCTCAAACAATGCTTCTTTTGTCCCCTTACATAATATTCTGACTTATCTGTGAATTTCTTCATGTGTGGCAGAATTATATTATTTACACCATGCCTCTGTAAATTCTCTGTCTTTACTAATATTACACATTGCACGCACTTCCATATGTATCTTGATACGCCTTGTGTCGTCACCCAAATAGACTAGCGCATTACTGTAAAACAAGTTTGTTAGCGTGAAATCACTAAATTTTCGCCAAAATATCAAAGAAATGTCGCCGCTTTCCATGCTTTAAGTTGCCTTTGGACCTATCAAAGGCATAGTCCTTGGGTAGGGGTAAATATGTCGGTCTTTCTGGCCGAGGGGTTACACCACTTTCTCCGTAATCCTGTTTATCACGCAGAGTCTCGTAGCGGGCGAGAACTGGGAGCGGTTCGTCCCCCGCTGGTGACTTGCGGGATAATTGAGCCGGCTGCTCAGAAAGCAATGGCAAACTACTGAGCGTAATCTTGCCAAGAAATCAACAGACAGCTGAAAGATGCTGCTGTTGACACCGATGTCCTGTAAAAGGATATGCGAATTTTAAAAAAAAAGGGGGGAGGGGGTAAATATAAGACGGCAGGAAAAATTTCATAACAATGCAACAGTTTAAAAAATACAATGATCGTGAATATGGGCAATTATTTGTAAACGGACTATAGTTGATATGACACGGCAGAATATTGTTTCCCTGGAAATAATGCTGAAGAAACAAATTAAACATAACACATGTTTTATGTAAAGTAGTTTTGTTTTAATGATTTTGGACAGTATATTTATACGGAGTCACACAGAACAAACATTAAAGAAATGATAACACAATTGTGATAATAAAAACATTCATTTATGGTACACGGTTTATTGAACAAACGACGCTCTTCAGTTGAGCTTGAGGAAATACGCATGCAAAAGGTCAGACTTGAATACAGAGTAAATCATATTTGATTATTTTTTAATGGTATGCACAGTAAGACAAAATATATCATTTGTATAATTATTGAGTGAATTGTCTTGTGATCATTGGAAATTACTTATTATTATAGTATAGTTCTTGCAGATGAATCAGCCATTTATGAACAATGTGAACATTGGTGAAAAAAGCGATTATCTGTTACGATGTGACAGTAATGTGCGCGCGCGCGCACACACACACACACACACCCACACACACAGATATAATGCATATGCGATGGGGCTTTAAATGAAAATATTAAAAGTGTGATAGAAATTACAATAAGTATGTTAAGAACGAGACATCACAGTGCAGACGAACACTATGAAGTCTTAAGGACAGTTTAAAGATGGCCACTCCACTTTTGACATGCACCAAAGAGGAGCAGCTTTCTGTTATCCGTTTATTTTAATCAGTGAAGGGATGGAGCCTATAGAAATGCATCGTGGAATGACAGTCCAGTGTATTGATGCATGACTGTCAGTCCATCATATGTATTAGTGGAGTAGGAAGTTTCAAAACGGAATGACTTCTGTGACAGGATTGTTCACTGTTCACCACATCACATAATCCATGCTATGCTACAGTACTGCAAAGTGTCTAATATGTGGGTACCACGGCAGCTTACTCCAGAATTGAAACAACGACGCATTGAAAGATGATGCATTTGTTCTTTACTTTTCAGAATATATTCAACCAAAAATTAAAAAAAACATTAAAAAAAAAAAACATTTAAGATTTTCATTTGAAAATCGTGCATTCAGAGCCCCATTTGGTGCATGTCAAAAGTGGGGCGGTTTTCTTTAAACTGTCCTTATGACGTCACTGTTTTCGTGGGCAGCCTGATGTCACGTGGTTATCGCTCTTGACATCATTAACAACAATATTAACAGGTTACAAGACATATACTTTTAATGTTTCAATATATATATATATAGTGAGGCAGTAATGCGAGCAATAATTTTGTATGGAGCCTTAGCGAAGTAGTAATGAGAAAAATCATTGAGGCCAGGAATACGAATAGGAGGTTAGAATTTAATGATCTACGATATACAGATGACACAGTATTGAGGCTGAAAATGAAGGAGATCTACAACTGTTGGACATTGCAGTAATAGAGAGCACATAAAAGAACTCTCTTAGAACATCAAGAAACAATGCTTGTATCATAGAATCAGATCACGTCACAATTTGATATAACAATAGAAGAGAAAATACTTAACCAAGTCTATAAATTTACATATATGGGGGAATTCATAACATCAAACGAAAGATGCCAGACAGAGAGAAGAGGGCGGTGTTGGTCAAACACATGGTGAATTTCATAAAACAAACAAAGTATACATATATACACTCACGCTTACATACATATATACACATACATTAAGAAATGTAAATGGTTATTTCACACACCTTCATTTGATCATTCGAGGTTCATAGTGAATGTTTCAACACACGCAGACTCTGTGATATGTGTAAAGCGAGCATTATTACAGCCAGGATACATCACATGGGTATATATATAGTTAAGTCTTGCACTGGAATTGTGACTTTACAACTACAAAATCAACATTAACAGAACATGTATGGAGACACACAAATAGGCACAGGCAGATTTTAAAGTTATGTTACATACAAATAGAAATAAAAACAAAGAGAAATCAAGCATAATCCTGCCGCCCCAAAAATTTATAAATAAAATAAAAAAACTGGCATCTACTGCCTACAGTAGTACCTTGCGGTGTAGGACAGGGGGGTCTTGAGCCTGAGGAATTAAGACTGCCTGACTAGTGCTGTAGTCGCGAACTGTGCATGTTAGGGTTTTCTTTTTGTCCCCGACAGAAAACAAAATATCCAAACCATACAGAGGATTCGAAACCGAGTCTCCCGAAGTAGAACCCGGCATTCGTCCTCTTCTTCTTCTTCTTCTTCTTCTTCTTCTTCTTCTTCTTCTTCTTCTTCTGCGTTCATCCGGAGTTTTTTTTTTTCCGGACGTGATTGCGTTGTGCCTGTTTACAGCAGAGCTGCGTTCTTGCGCCGTTAGGCCGACACATCCGACTTCTGCGGGCATTTGTTGACCGGGTTAACCTTCCCGGGAACCCGACATTCTAGCCACTTGACCAGCCGCTCATCAAGTAAATCACCAAATAAGGTAAAAGGCGCCGGTTACACACCTGCAGGTGAACTGGGCATATGGTGCTATGTTCATTTCGATTGACAGACTGGAACTCCAGGGATGAAGATGTGGTCAGTATCACGCCGGCACATTCACTCCCCAAGACATTTCTAGGTACTCGTCTTAGACTGGGTCGGCCTAAAATCCTAGGTCAATTTTTAAAATGTCGACATAAATCTAAATACACGAAATTAATAATTATTAATTAGATTGGGTATACACGATAGACATATAAGTCAATTTTAATCTGAACCGTGAGTTTGTTAATACAATAAATGAGTATGCTTACTAGACCGGTGGTTATGTGATCGAATCCCAACTCATCGTCGTCATCATCATCATCATCATCAGGCTAATGAAACTAGAACACTATATAAAACAATAAGAAAGAGACAAACAACTTTCTTTGGTCATGTGATGAGAAGAGAGACATTTAAGAACATCGTGACAACTGGAAAGATCAAGGGGAAGAGAGGCAGAGGCAGACCAAGAGACAAACAACTTTCTTTGGTCATGTGATGAGAAGAGAGGCATTGAAGAACATCGTGACAACTGGAAAGATCAAGGGGAAGAGAGGCAGAGGCAGACCAAGAGAAATGATGCTGGATGGATTGAGACGGTGGCACGGAGGAATATCAGCAGCAGACTTGATCCAGATAACTAAAGACCGAGATCTGTGGAGAGCCATGAACGCCTACGCCAGCCGGCACGGAACTTGATGATGATGAGAGAAGTTGCAATGATAATGTCATGAGCACGATCTGACGCTGGTTTTTAGTTTGGACTTGTCGCCTGCGAAAGTGAAGGAAAGATCAGGCTTCTATTCCTTCATTATGTTAGTTATTTGCGATAAGTTTAATTCATTCTTGCACTTCAGACATGTAGTTATTTAGCTAATTATTTAGTTAGTTAGCTAGCTAGTTAGTAAATAGATCGTTAGTTAGTTAGCCAATAAATTAGTTAGTTAGTCAATACGTTAATTAGCGAATGATTTATTTAGTCAGCCAGTTAGTAAGTTAGGTAGTATCTTAGTAAACGAATTAATTGTTCAGTTAGCTAGTAAGTACAAGAAAGTACTTGTAAGTCAGTAGGTAAGTAAATAAGTAAGTTAGATAGCTAGTTAGTGAACTCATTGTACGACATGGAACATGTCCATGTGGGATCAAACCACACCTGCAGTATATTCGTCAGCAGGGATGAATGACAGTTTTCGTCCTGCCATAACAATATATCGTCTCTTTGCTCTTGTATCACTTCTAGTTCTAGTAGTCGGGACAAGGACGCAGAACTCAATTCCGTCAATTCGTCTCCTGGATCCTCGGTCCGGTCAGTATCCTTAATTGCCGTGAGGATATCAATCCAGCCTGCTGCTCTACAGCTTGTTAAAAGGTAGATATGCTTGACAAACTGGGAGCTCTTTGCTATCCCGTGACTTCCTCATGGTCAGTACGAATATAAAAGTGCCACTGCAGACTCAGCCTCTATACAGACGCCATCAATTTTCTAAGTACACAATCAACCTTGACCCTCGGAAGCATACTCATCGAATCATCAAGAATGCTGTGTCGACACCAGGCCATGACCTTTGTTGCAGCTACTATCTCCATGGTCTTGCTGCTGCCAAATAAAGTAAATGACCGTTTTACACGTATTAATTAGATAAACGGTGTTAGCCACACATTTTAAGAGACCAATCTGAACTCGATGGATGAAGCAGCCAATATCACGCTAGCCGATTTTACTATCAAGAATATCTCCTAGTATCCATTTTAGACTGGGTCATCTTGGCACATGAAGCTGATGGTTGAAATTTTGTGATTGTTGTAACTCAGTCTGCGGTAGGCGTGGCGAGGAGTTTTAACACACTTGAACTTTCTTTTCTGACTCCGGTGTAGTCGGTTCGTTCCACCTACCGGTCAACTGGTCTAAAATTTTGACGTAAAATCCTTGATTGAGAGGGTACGTTACTAGTACCTCTGAAATCGAAGAGTATTCGCCTGATGGTGTGAAATATTTGTAATAAAGAAAGATAACCCTCAAGCAAAATCAGTCAAGTGCACTCATTAGCAAGTAATTGATAGTGCCGTGTTTCCCCGAAAGTGAGACTGGGTCTTATATTAATTTTAGCTTTAAAAATTCACTAGGGTTTATATGTGGGTCCGCATGGCCGAATGGATAAGAACGGTGTTCTTAAACATCCGGTGTGATGAAGCCGAGGTTAGCGATTCATCCCCTACACCGGACAGCTGGACTAAAATGTTGACCTGACGTCCTTGACTTGGGGACGTTAAATAGTATTATGGACTACGCTTGAGTTCAAAGCGAGCGAGCGCAAATAAAAAAAATTAAAAAAACAAAAACAAAAAAACTAGGGCTTATTTTCGGGGGATGTTTCTTATTACATATACAAAAATATACATTTATTCATGTACAAAAGTCTACATTTATTCAAATACAGTCATGTCATCATCTTCTGGAAACTCTCCAAATCAAGCGCGTACCAGTAGCGTCAGTACTCCGACAGGCCATTCGGCAACAAGTCTCTCATTCTAGCTGACGATCTTAACTAGGGCTTATTTTAGGGGCCGGTCTTATATTACAAGCATCCTGAAAAATCGTGCTAGGGCGTATTATATGGGTAGGTCTTATTTTCGGAGAAACATGGTAGTAGCATGTGAGTGGAATATGTTCGAGATCAAAGCGAGCAAATGCAAATACAATTAGTTCCGTAATGTTATTATTGAAAATACATAACACCCAAACATTTATGGCTTTTACACTAATAACTGCATGGGGTAGACAAAGCTGAAATAATAACGATAAGACATATAACGTATTTACTAAAATACAACAATGAAAATGTACACACTGTGTGCTATAGAAGGTAGTAAAACAAATGCGATATATGAAGATCATGGGAAGACACTGTTTACGGACATGCGATCTGATTGAACAATCTGAATAAAACAAGATGAAGGAACATCATGGGAGCATATTTGGTACAGATTTAATATCTTATTGAACCGTTTGAATAACACAAGATGAAGAAAAAAAAACATTAATGGGTACTGGCATACCATCTAACAGAACCATTTGAATAACACAAGATAAATGAACACAACGAGTACATTTTGGTACGTACAGACCAGACCATCTTACAGAACCGTATAAACAGCACACGATAAAAAGGCATTGTCATAAGAACATAAGAGTACTGACATATAATCTTAATGAGCAAATTGGACAACACAAGATAAAGGAACATCACGGAGACACTTGGGTATGCACAGACCATCTTAAAGAACCAGATAAAGAAACATCACGGGAATATACTTGGTGCGGATTACCATCTTACAGAACCATTTGAATAACACAAGATAAAGAGGCATCATCATGGGAACACACTGAGTACGGACATAATGAACAATGCAAGGTAAAAAGGGGACATCATGAGACACTCCGGGTTCAGGCATACCATCTTATTGAATGATCTGAACAACAAACGATAAAGAGTCATTTACATGGGAACACAACGGAATACGGACACACCATCTTTTTGAACCAGTTGAACAACACAAGATAAAGGAACATCATGAGAACAAGCGGGATACAATCTAACTGAATTATTTGGAAACCACAGGATAAAGAAGTGAAATCAGTGAATACAAGGGATAGGACAAGCAATCTAACTAAACCATCTGAACAACACAAGAAAGAAACGGGAAGCATTAGAACAACAAGCACGCGTAGGAATAAACATGATCAAGTAAACATATAGGCAGTAAGACATTATGAACAAAGCAGTAGAGGGGACAAGGAATACAACAGTCAATTCGTCAAGAATTTGTCAGTAGGTAATGTATTATAAGTTGGGAAGTGTAACAACATCGTCTTTCACTACCACTTCTACTGCTGCTGTTACTATTGCTGCTACTAATACTGCTCCTACTACTGTTTCTGCTGCTACTACTGTTGATACTAGTGGCGCTGCTGTGGTTTGTGCAACTACTACTGTTGATACTAGTGGCGCTGCTGTGGTTTGTGCAACTACTACTGTTGATACTAGTGGCGCTGCTGTGGTTTGTGCAACTACTACTGTTGATACTAGGGGTGCTGCTGTGGGGTTTGCAACTATTACTGTTGCTGCCACTAATAATGACACTGCTCCTGCTGCTACTACTGTTAGTACTACTACTACTACTGTGCTTCTACTGTTGTTGTTATGATTAGACCAGGAAACACAACCACCAACAACACTACTACTACTACTACTACTACTACTACTACTACTACTACTACTACTACTACTACTACTACTACTACTACTGTGCTTCTACTGTTGTTGTTATGATTAGACCAGGAAACACAACCACCAACAACACTACTACTGCTGCTGCTGCTACTACTACTACTACTACTACTACTACTACTACTACTACTACTATTACTGCTGCTGCTGCTGCTGTTGCTGTTGCTGCTACTGCTACTACTAACATTACTGCCATAATCATTCTGCTCATTTGTGAAACAGGTATAGCCTATTGGGTGGTATACAAACATAAACAGTAAACAAATGACATTCTCCATTCAATATAGAAGACACACACACGCATACACGTGCTCGCTCGCTCGCTCGCTCGAACACACACACACACACACACACACACACACACACACACACACACCACATGCATGTTTAACAAAAGAGTCAGGTTATTTGTCCATGGAGAGATCCTTGTTGGATGTGCAGCGCCTGAAGGCCGAGAACCTCCTTTGTATCACGGCCCAATAGAAGAAGCAGCTACTCATCAGAAGTATGCCATGAACGGACATCAAGATTAATGTGTGCCTGGGAACAGATTGTATCGAGAACAGCCAATAGCCAGAAGTCACTGAAAATAAATGATAACAATAATGGTTAGAATGTTGGTTTCCCAACAAACAATGTAAAAAAAAAAAAATAATATGTTCAGTAATATTAGATATTGTATGTGTGTGGAAGATAGGAGGGAGGGGGGGGGGGGCGTGTGCGCGTGCGTGCGTGCGTGCGTGCGTGCGTATGTGTTGTTGTTCATTGTATTAATGTTTTTCATATTATCTATTAAATCTATGCCAAAGTAAACACTTCAGCTGACAGACTAATGACAATGAAAAATAAAAAAATAAAAAAAAAATAAAAATAAAAACAGTACAACAGCGAATACGGTGGTGTAGCGGCTAGATGCTAGCCTGTCGGCCTAGTGTTGTAGGTTCCAATTCACGCCGAGACGAATTTGTTAAAATTTATCTAAGATCCCAGGTTCGATACAATCTAAAATGGAGACCAGGCCTTGGGAAGTGAAAAACTTCCGCCGTGATATTGACCACTTCACGCCTGGAGTGCCCATTGGTCTATAAAATATGGGTTTACCATCATATGCCCTTAAGAGGGCCCTTTACTCACTTACTATTACTACAATATATCTGTCAAATAAATATGTCTAATTCTGCCTTCATATGTCTCTATATAGTTGTGACTTGTTTTATAAATGTATTGCAATAACATTCTGACTGTTTACTTCGCTGACAGCTGGAAATTCCATTCATGACTCAGAAGACTAATGATCAAGTTTCATAATCATCAACATATATTTTGCAAACTGGCGTAGGTGTTCATGTCTCTCCATACAGCTCGTTCCTTGGTATTCTGGATCAATTCCACTGACGTTTCTGTCGTCTGCCTATCTAAACAGTGATGTGTCCATTCGTCACGATGTTCTCCAATACTTTTCTTTCCATTAAGTGATTGCGTTATGCTGCAGGAATATTCGCATAAGGACAAGAGATTCATTACTTCATTGCTTATTGCATGGCGAGAACAGAGCCAACGGCGATCACATCAGTTAGAATAAGAGAGAAACAGAAGACGACAGAGCATTAGATACAGGAAGGAATTACAGGGTGACACATACATCAGTCAGCTGTAAAACACATCCAGAGAAAAGGAAATTGATGGTTATGGAGCCACATGATAGCCTATGCCACATGTCATATGGCACAAACGTGACAATGATATTAGGATAAACGGTAAATGTTAAAAGTGTTAACATGCAAAGTAACATTGATAACATCACATTTAAAGCACCATGGACGTACATGCTTGTTACAACAATAACATTATTACATTAACAAAGAATCCGAGGGTGCTATATATCTCTTGTTTACATAGATAGCTGATCCAATGCCAAAACTACTAAGATAAGGGCGAAGAACCACTGTGCAAACTGCATACATTAAGTATCAATTGGCAGTTAGGCATTGTATAGAGTAGGCGGCAAGTATTCGCATTTATGGCAAAATAACAACGATATTGTCAAACTATCAACAGGAAAGTAATTACAATACCCCTTATGTGAAAGAAGTCGCTCGTCTGTCGACCCGGTGGTCTTGGCTTTGATTCCCATTGGGGTTGATTCGAATGTGTTAAATTGGCCAGGGCTCGCAGGACGTCCAAGCCTGAAATGGGTACCAGGCAATATTTTGGGAAGTAAAGGCGGCCGGTGATACCGACCACAACACCCACCGAGTGCCGAGTGGGTTATACAAATATAGTCCAGCACCATATGCCCAATGAATGGTCTTTTACTTACTTATGTGAAAGTCGAGGGTAAACGATAACCCCACTATACACACACACTTACACACACACACACACACACACACACACACACACACACACACACACACACACACACACACACACTAGCTGACCCGGCCTGGCTTCGCCCAGCCCCTGGCGTAGAGCATTTAATTTAATTCATATTCGTCCCCTGCCCCCGTTCCCGTTCCCCAAAAAGACGACCTGGCCCGGCTTCGCCCACACCTGGCGGGGAGCATCTCATTTAATTAATATTCGGCCCCTGCCAGCGTTCCCGTTCCCAAAAAAGACGACCCGCCTTGGCTTCGCCCAGTCCCTGGTATGGAGCGTCTCATTTAATATTCATATTAGCACTTGGAATCAACGACTGGCAAGAGAAGGTCCACCAGAGAGACGAATGGAGACGGATTGTATTTGCAGCAAAGAACCTCAATGGCTCGGAACGCTGAAGAAGAAGAAGAAGAAGAAGAAGAAGAAGAAGAAGAAGAAGAAGAAGAAGAAGAAGAAGAAGAAGAAGAAGAAGAAGAAGAAGAAGAAGAAGAAGATTAGTAGTCATATAAGCTCCCGTTCCCGTTCCCGGAAATATGGCGAACAGATTGGAAGAGAACAATCTTCATCCCAATAACTAAATAGGGCAATCTGAAACTACTGAACGGAAATTTACCAAGATATCATGCAAATCCAATAAATTCTGGGACTGTATAGATGTCGAAGAAAAATAAAAAGATGAGGTAGACAATTTTCACGTATTTAATATTTTTATGAAAACCTTAACAATGCCTTACAGATTTTATCATTCAATACTATAACGTATATACCTGTAAATAACTGTAGACAAACATTTTATAAAGCTTTGGTAACAATGCAACAATTATATATAACATGTATATAGCAATGCTACTAAAAGTTATGTCCCTTGATATAACTTTTCTTATGTTAAGTCCCCTATATAGAAATTATAATATAAATTACAAAATTAAATTTTATTAAGTAAATAGCTGTTTGTAAACTAACAAACTATGACAGTTGGCTGCACGGGAATGAGGAGAAGACGTGTAGAAAATTTCATCTCAATCGGATGGACCGTTCGCGAACGCATACATAACATACATACATAGATACAGACATACATTATATATATATATATATATATATATATATATAAGTCAGTTGCATATTCTTTACAGGACGTTTGCAGACAACACCAGCATTTTTTGCAGTTATTGATGTTTTAGCAAGTTTTACGTTCAGTAGTTTGCCATTGATTTCTGAACGACCGACACCCATACCATTTCGTAAAAAAAAAGAGGACAAAGTGGTCAGCTGCCAAAGTGCGTGCAGCTGTGTTTCAAACGCGGGCATGTGAGATCATGAAGCGCGTACGTAATCTCTTCACACACACACACACACACACACACACACACAAACACACACACACACACACACACACACACAAACACACACACACACAGGCAGTCACAATTATAGAAGTGTATAAGAGTGGTACAGAACCAATGTTAACATACTGCTGCGAATCCTGGACAATTAGTAAACAGGATAAAAATTCCACTGTAGCTTAGGAGATGTGATTTTATAGTAGAATGCTGAAAATTAGTTGGAGAAAGTGAGCAATCTAGTCATTTTGAGGGAAGTTAAGTCACAAAGAAAATTTATCACAAACATCAGAAAGAAGCAGTTATTATTTTTTGGCCACATCAAAAAAGACACAATTTGGAACATGTTGTGAGAACCGGATAGACTTGCGGGAAGAGAGATAGGTGAATACAACTTGATAAAATTCTTGACAGTCTTGTGTTATGGCAAGGAAGGGATTCAACACACGAATTGATCCATGCCGTCGGAGATCGTAGTTTGTGGAGAAGCATGATCGTCCACACCAGCCGGCAAGGCACAGGATGATAAGAGTGGCATATTAAAAGTGCTTCACATAAACTTACTTGAAATAATATCACACTAGAGATCAACAGTATGAAATTAACCGTTATATCATGTATAGAAGTCACTTGCGATATACATAATGTTATATAATATAAACGTAACAAAATAAAGGACCCTTTGTTATGTCATGAGACCTGGATCACCGTTGGCGCTATAACATTATAATTTTAGCAGAGTGAACACGTTATGGATGACATGGCTAATAACACACAGGTCAGATGTACTTCTTTAGAAATTTCGTGTTACCCATTTTAGGCTGGCTCGACCTGAAATCCCAAATCAAACAATAAATAAATAAATAAATAAAAATAAAACATCGCAATCTGAATGAGTTTCGACCACATAACCATTGGACCGGCAGATAAGCGTGTTAACCATGGGCCACCGCGGATCTCACCTGGCACATAATCAGTAGATATATGCTCAGACTGGCGCACACTCAACATTTGCCAGACATATAGTGGGAGCAGGGATAACGTTATGTTTAGTGTATATGTCACGAAGTGTTTAGTGCATACGTCACGTACTATTTAGTGCATAAGCCACAACATGTTAAATGCATATGTCACATAGTGTTTAGTGCATATGGCACATAATATTTAGTGCATATGTCATGTGGTGTTTAGTGCATAAGCCACATACTTTTAAATCCATATACTACGTACTGTTTAGTACATAAGCAAATAAGGCGCGTATGGGAATGTCCTGAGTGCAGTGATGTCAGTTCTTAGCTCAGCTCAACTCAACATAATCCACATAATGTTTGTGCATATGTTACGTAGTGTTTAGTGTATATGTCACGTAGTGTTTAGTGTATATGTCACGTAATGTGTTGTGCACTTGTAAATACACAGGGATATATACTGTCATAACTGTCTATTTTATATTATATAGATTGTACTATTGTGCCATTTTCACTCTCGTCACTAACAAATTTTAAAATACTTGTATCTCATTTTGTGTGTACAGTCTTCTATAAATAAAATAAAACCAGAAATTTTTTTATTTTTTTTTATTTTGTTGCGTATCCCTTACGGGACGTTGCAGTCAACACCAGCATTTTCAGCTGCTGTTGATGTACTAGGCAAGTGTTACGTTCAGTAGTTTGCCATTGCTTTCTGAACGACCGGTCTCTATACCTTTTTCGAAAATACGAGCACCGCCGTGTTTCGAACCCGGGTATACGGGCTCACAAACCGCGTTCGCAATGGGGATGTCTAATTATTAAACAAAAACTATATGAAACACAGATTGCAATGGCATACTTGTGGACAAATAAATGAAACTAACGAAACATAAATGAAGCTAAGTGGCTATTACTGATGTTACAAACGAAACATAAATGAAGTTAACTAAGTAGTTATCAATAATATTACAAACGAGATATAAGTGAAGTTAACTAAGTAGTTATCAATAATATTACAAACGAGATATAAGTGAAGTTAACTAAGTAGTTATCAATAATATTACAAACGAGATATAAGTGAAGTTAACTAAGTAGTTATCAATAATATTACAAACGAGATATAAGTGAAGTTAACTAAGTAGTTATCAATAATATTACAAACTAGATATAAGTGAAGTTAACTAAGTAGTCATCAATGATGTTACAAACGAGATATAAGTGAAGTTAACTAATTAGTCATAATTGATGTTACGAACGAGATACGTGTGAAGTAAACTAAGTAGTCATCAACGATGTTACAAACGAGGTATAACTGAAGTTAACTAAGTAGTCATCAATGATGTTACAAACGAGATATAAGTGAAGTTAACTAAGTAGTTATCAATAATATTACAAACGAGATATAAGTGAAGTTAACTAAGTAGTCATCAATGATGTTACAAATGAGGTATATGTGAAGTTAAATAAGTAGTCATCAATGATGTTACAAATGAGGTATGTGTGAAGGTAACTAAGTAGTCATCAATGATGTTACAAATGAGGTATATGTGAAGGTAACTAAGTAGTCATCAATGATGTTACAAACGAGGTATGAGTGAAGTTAAATAAGTAGTCATCAATGATGTTACAAACGAGGTATAAGTGAAGCTAACTAAGTAGTTATCAATAATATTACAAACGAGATATAAGTGAAGTTAACTAAGTAGTTATCAATAATATTACAAACGAGATATAAGTGAAGTTAACTAAGTAGTTATCAATAATATTACAAACGAGATATAAGTGAAGTTAACTAAGTAGTTATCAATAATATTACAAACGAGATATAAGTGAAGTTAACTAAGTAGTTATCAATAATATTACAAACGAGATATAAGTGAAGTTAACTAAGTAGTCATCAATGATGTTACAAACGAGATATAAGTGAAGTTAACTAATTAGTCATAATTGATGTTACGAACGAGATACGTGTGAAGTAAACTAAGTAGTCATCAACGATGTTACAAACGAGGTATAACTGAAGTTAACTAAGTAGTCATCAATGATGTTACAAACGAGATATAAGTGAAGTTAACTAAGTAGTTATCAATAATATTACAAACGAGATATAAGTGAAGTTAACTAAGTAGTCATCAATGATGTTACAAATGAGGTATATGTGAAGTTAAATAAGTAGTCATCAATGATGTTACAAATGAGGTATATGTGAAGGTAACTAAGTAGTCATCAATGATGTTACAAATGAGGTATATGTGAAGGTAACTAAGTAGTCATCAATGATGTTACAAACGAGGTATGAGTGAAGTTAAATAAGTAGTCATCAATGATGTTACAAACGAGGTATAAGTGAAGCTAACTAAGTAGTCATCAATGATGTTACAAACGAGGTATAAGTGAAGTTAAATAAGTAGTCATCAATGATGTTACAAACGAGGTATAAGTGAAGCTAACTAAATAGTCATCAGTGATGTTACAAATGTGGTACATGTGAAGGTAGCCAAGTAGTCATTAATGATGTTACAAACGAGGTATAAGTGAAGTTAAATAAGTAGTCATCAATGATGTTACAAACGAGGTATAAGTGAAGTTAACTAAATAGTCATCAGTAATATTACAAATGTGGTACAAGTGACTTTATCTAAGTAGTCATCAACGATGTCACATATGAGAGTAAGTGATGATAACTAAGTGGCAATCAATGAAGTTACAAACGAGACATAAGTAAAGTTAGCTAAATGTCATCAAAGATGGTATATAAGAGACACAAATGAAGTTAGCTGTGTTGTCATCAATACTGGTATTAAAGAGAATAGGCCAAGTTGGCCAAGCAATCATCATTGATGTTACAAACGAGACACAAATGAAGATAGATAAGTAATCATCAATGATGTTACAAACGAAAATTGAGTGAAGTTAGCTAAATAATCATCAATAATTGTTTAAACGATCAATGGCATTACAAACGGGCATACGTGAACTAAGTAGTCCCCAATGATGCTAAAAACGAGGTATAAGTGAAGTTAACTAAGTACTCATCAGTTATGTTACAAACGAGACATACGTAAAATTAGCTAGCTGTCATCAAATATATTATATAAGAGACAAGCGAAGGTGATGTGTTGCCATCAATGATGTTATAAAAGAGAATAGACCAAGTTGGCCAAGCAATAATCAATGATGTTACAAACGAAACACAAATAAAGTTAGCTAAGTAGCCATCAATGATGTTACGAAACTTGAGCGAAGTTAGCTAAGTAATCATCAATATTTTTAATGAGATATAAGTCAAGGTTGCTAAGTAGTCATCAATGACATTTACAAACGTGCATACGTGAATTAAGTAGTCATCAATGATGTTACAAAGGAAACATAAGTGAAGTTAGCGAAGTATTCATCAATGATGTTACAAACGAGACATAAGTGAAGTTAGTTAAATAGTCATCAATGATGTTACTAACGAGACTAGAGTGAAGTTAACCACCAATAAAGTTAGAAACGAGACACAGGTGAAGTTAGCTAAGTAGTCATTAATGATGTTACAAACGAGACATAAGTCAAATTAGTTAAGTAGCCATTAATGATGTTGCAAACGTGACATAACTGAAGTTATCTAAGAGAGCATCATTGATGTTACAATTGCGATACGTCAAGTTAGTTAAGTAGCCATCAACGATGTTACACATTAAGACATCCAGATGTTTCAGTCCAGTTCTCGGAAAAGATGCTGGTGAATCTTCATCAACAAAACAAGGATCTAACTACGAGTCTAACCAGTGAACACTCAAGAAGGAAATATGGATTATAGGAGAGCTACACACTCAACTATACCAACGCACTGTATAATCTGAAAACATAATACTCATACCACTGCATAAGTTTATGACACTTACAGTAAAGCTGCACCAATAAAGAAAATGCCGTCAAGATTTGTGTGAAGAAAACTGTGTCAGCGGTAGTGCCTCAGGTCCCTGGTGAGAATGATGTAAAAGTAGAGGCTGCCAGTCAGCTGGCCACACCTCCACAGGAGGAAAGCATAACATCCAAAGCACGTGTACACGGGGGAATCCATTGTTGTGGATGAAAACACTGAAACTGAACATGATGTAAGGATGTGTGTCATCCAGTCGTTATATGGAGCAATTCTAAATGCAATATTTGGCTGTTTGGCGGAATCAATCATGTTAATTTAGCCCATAAACCACATCTAATAATCAGGGATGTATGTCATCCAGCCGCTATAGGGAGTATTTCTAAATACAATATTTGACTACGATGGAATCAATCAAATCAATTTAGTCCTTAAACTAACCATGGACGGCAATGGCGAGCTAGGTTGATCAATACTGGTTGCCGGGACTAAAAGGCCATTACATTTGTAACAGATTATCTAATGGTTAAGAGGGCTCACTTCATTAAGAGCCCGCATACAATCAGGAAAGTTGATACCCTGGCCAGTTCGCCACTCATATGGGCCATTAGAGTATGATGGTGGAAGCAGTTTGTGGTTATTCTATTATCAGGCTTTCTAATGTACGCCTTATACAGCGCCAGCGTCTGTTCTTAATCTCTTGGTTCTCTTCAGTCTGTTTTGTTCTCTTCATAAGCTCCGCATGATTGATTTCATAATACCAGTTAAGTCCTTTTATTCTGCACCGCCACAAGGTAATGATTATTTGTAACTACTGAACGTAAACTTGCCAAGAAATCACAAACAGCCGACACAAGCTAGGGTTGACTGCGACGTCCTGTAAAGGATACGCAACTTAGTTTTTAACAGCAGGACACACTTTTTGACATAATCAATCGAAGACCCTATGTATAATAATGCCATGGAAGCAGTATAGTAAGCTGAATCACAATGGCACCATCACTCAAAAAGCACAAAACTGAACATGAACACATTATTTCACAATTACAATATGAATGTTCCAGATTGGTTTGCATAGATTCCTTCTTGTCTACATACGGTTGCCAGATTCCGCGTCATTTTAAACATATCCCATGAATAACAACAAAAATTATAAGAATATAGGACTGCAGTCCCGATGCATAGATTATCTAATAATGTTATCACTGTGTAAGTGTCTAATGATTTGTTACTGATATCTTGTTAAATAAAAGCTAATTTGAAAAACCAAGGATTAGAATAATGGAGATTTATTTGACATAAATGAAAACCTATACACTAAATATATGGTGATATTCAGTTCTATGTATACACATACATTTTGCCTGCCTTTATTATTTAAGTACATGACTTTCTATGTCTGTCCACTCATTTCTTCTTCTTATATATATTTCTCAACACATGTAGCTGCCAACCAACATACGTACGCAAGTCTCTACCTACCTATGTATATATCTCTTTACCTACCTACCTATCCTGCCTGCCTGCCTGCCTGCCTGACTACCTACCTACCTACCTGCCTACCTACCTACTTGCCTAGCTACCTATCTAAATAACAACTATCTGCCTACCTATCTACCTTCTGATCTACCTATTCATCCATCTGTCTGTACGTCTGTCTGTCTGCCTGCCTACCTCTCCATGTCTGTCTTCTGTTCTAAAGCCCTGATTCCCAATCTGTGCTGTGCGACTCCGATTAATGGGTCGCCAAATATGTTATGATAGAGGTGTGTTGACAGGGTCCTGCAGTTATATTAAGCTGCCGTTAATGTGTCAGAAGTATTCGCATAGAACTCGCAAGACGTATTTATTTCACTATGGCTATGTAATGTAGCTCAGTGGCCTGCACGCTTTCCTGCCTGCCTGTCTGTGTTCGAATTCCCACCGACGCAGTTTTTAAACTAATTTTAACCCCCTAAATAGACCAAGCTTAAAATGGATGCCTGGGAAACTTAAGACGATCGGCGTGATATCAATTACATTACTGTTCAGTGGCGATGGGTCTATTAAAATATTGGGCTAGCACCATGTAGTCAATATGCCACAAATTACCCCTTAAATCAGAGTGGGTCCGACTGATGGCGAGGGACACTGGTAATTGAAACACCTAATGTGTACGCAAAAATTAACCCAGTCTACTCGAAACAGTAGTGCTTGCATGGCCTACGCTTGAGTTCAAAGCGGGTGAACGAAAAAAAAATGCTTCTATAGGTAGAAAAGTGTTGGTTACTCGTGTAACAGAGATTGTGGGTAAACGAAAAGAGGCGAAAAAAACAACAACAGCCGAGGATGCCTAAGCTTAAAATGTGAAACGCCAACTGTGCGGATGATACATATTAAGCACGATCCAGTATTGTTTATTATTGGCTGTGATGGTCCTTTATTTATTTCCATTTTCCCACCTATGATGGGTCATGGTTCAAATCCTACACAAACGCAGTATTATGTTAAGAATACAATTAAAATTATTTAATACGAGTAAACATTTCTTATCATAATATGTAGTTAACCTATACAAATGTATTTGCAGTAGAGGGCGTGGGAGAAAGTCGCTTGACTATTATAAACGGGGTATGAGGCAGTCGGCTATTTAAAGGACCATGAACAGACTAAACCGCACCATGAACCAACGACCACCTTAATTACAACCAAGACTGGAGAAGCAGGTTGAATGAGGTGGACAATTAATTTTTGTTTAATATATTAATAATGGGTTGCAAGATCAGTAGTTATAGTAAATGTCGCGTATTATGTTATTTGACTGTAATAAAATGGGCTTCACAGTTATAGCTATTATAGAAGGAGGCCTTGGATTTTTTGGCTACTATAAAAGAGTGTCGCAAATCAAGATTGGTTTGAGAAAACAGTCGTCTACAGCAGTAGTTCTCAACCGGTGGGGACTTCCCCCCCCCCCCCACGGGGGAATTGTAGGGTTTCCAGGGGGGGGGGGATTAAGATTATTTCAAGATCGCGTTAATACAAGAACCGATTACATGATATTGTTTTTCCCTTCATACTGTATGGTTCTCACCCTTCTAAAATTCAATTTATAAAGTAAGCAGACCCACAAATCACGTTGTATGTGGACGTCTAAACTTGTTTTAGTATGTGTTATTAAATTTAGCTTCCATTATTACGTATACTGTGTAGGGGCGGGGGCGGGATTTTTAGGTATGAAATACGAAAGGGGGGAATGCCGTTCTGAAAATATGGTGAAGGGGGCACGGGCCAAATATTTATGTAGGAAATACTAAAGGGGGAAGGGAGATGACGTTCTGAAAATATGATGAAGGGGGGCACGGGCCAAAAAAGGTTGAGAACCACTGGTGTACAGGAACCACAACTTGAGAGCTGCGGTAACGTAGTGGTTATGTTTGAATCAGCATTTTCGCGGGCACTTTTAAAATATTGACCTGGGCACGCAGGTCAACCCAGCCTAAAATAGTATACGGACAATGTTCAAGACAGTAAATGCAGCAGGGTGATATTGACCACATCGTGGATCAAGTGCCGATTGGTTTATTAAACATGTGGGTCTTGTATCAGACAGGGTGTATATTTAACGACTGCGCAGTGTTTAAACATATTGCCGGTCCAAGTTTTGTATTCACCCTCTGTAAAGAGGTCATGCAACATAATAGGTAAATACAAAACTTGGACCGGCAATATTATCAAACACTGCACAGTCATTAAAAATACACCCTGCATAACAATTACTCCATAAAAGAGTCTAAAAACAAGTTAGTTGTATATACTTTATATGATGTCGCAGCCAAACCCCATCAATTTTAGCTGTTTGTGATTTCTTGGCAAGGTTACGCTCAGCAGTTTGCCATTGGTTTCTGAACGACTAAAAGAATCCTTTATTTGCGTTTTACTTAACATTGACTTAATTATTACTCCCTTACTAATAATACCACACACAAAAATTGAATTATCTTTATGTTGTCTTCTCTAAGAATGTAGAACGTGCAACACGTATTTAAAACTAGTGTGTCACATGGGTTTTCAATGCTAACTTTAAATGACTCCGTCTTGTGTAAAGAGATAAAGAGTTGTAGTAATTCGACTTGCCTGTAAACTGAATGCCGAAGTACACTATAGAGCTGAGCAGACACATGCGTATGATGTCACGGTCTTGTGAGTTTAACGTCATCCAATACACAACAGACAGACCTATGGACAGAAAGTGCTATTCATGAGGTGTAAAAAAAAATATCGGTTGTTTTTATTTAATCAGTTTATTCATTCATTCATTCATTCATTCATTCATTCATTCATTCATTCATTCATTCATTCAGTAGCATGCCCCTCGCAGAACTTCTCTCCCATAACAACCGTTCCAAAAACTTCTCGGTCACAAGCAAGATGTCCCGCGTCCGATACGCCCATCTGGAGATCATCTACCACATCCTGCACCCATCTTCTCTTTGACCTTCCCATTCTTCTCTTGCGGGACATAGAACGGCTGGATGACATACATCCCTGATGACATGCACTCCACGATTGTTCTCTCTAAACTATCATGACGTTTCAAGTGACCAAAATATTTCAATTTTCTTTGTTTCATCGTCTTTAGCAAACAATTTAAAGACGATTTAAAAAAAAAAAAATGAAAACAGGTTATTAATAAATAAACATCCAATTATCAATGGAACTGTTATGTTCAGTACAACATAGTATACGGAGATCGGTGAGACAGCAAAATGGTGTTTAATCTCGCATTCAAGTTTCAATAATTGCGCCTACAAGCTGATTGGTTGTTATGTTACAAACTGTAGGACCTGACTTATGCAGTCAAATACAGGAAATGGTATATACGTTTCGGGGAATAAACTTATGTTGAATTTGTAAGGTCTCTCTCTCTCTCTCTCTCTCTCTCTCTCTCTCTCTCTCTCTTTCTCTCTCTCTCCATCTTTCTCTCTCTCTCTAACATTCTGTCGGCCTACTTCTCTCTGTATCTCTCTCTCTGTCTCTCTCTCTGTCTCTCTATTTTTGTGTGTCTCTGTCTGTCTGTCTGTCTGTCTGTGTGTCCCGAACTTGTCTATTTCTCTCTTAAATTGTCAATGTCTGTCTTTCTATGTATATCTCTCTGTTTAGCTCTCTTTCTATCTTTGTTTTTCTCGCTCTGTGTGTGTCTCTCTCTCTCTCTCTGTCTCTCTCTCTGTGTATTTCTCTCACTCAGTCTATCTCTATGCCTCTCACTGTCTCTCTCAATCTTTCTGTGTCTTTTTCTTGTTGTATTTGTCTGTCTGTTTGTTTCTCACTATCTATCTGTCTGTCTCTTTCTCTCTTAACCTTTCTCTGTCTCACAAATTAGTAAATAAATATACATTTTCAAGTAGGATTTCGAAGATTTACATTCAAACACTTATGGGAATCCGTTTAAACGTCTGCCGTAAGAAATGTGTTCCCACATTTATATCATCATCAGGTGGCTCCGCAGTTCTCGGTACTCGGTGCCATTCCTTCATGCTATAGTATTGGATCACAAAGCAACCATTCTGTCTGTTGGTCGGTCTCTGCCTCCCTAAGCGCTGATTTTCCCACTCGTCATGTCGTTGTCTCTTCTCATTATATAATCAAAAAACAAATGTGTTTTCTCTTTCCTGTAGATGCATATAATGTTGAATGTGACCTTTTCTTTTAGGCCACATTCATGTTCTTTTTCCGCTTCCTTTACGCCCTCTTCTCGTCTTCTTTTTCTGCTTCTACTTCTTAATTTTCTTCTCCCTCTCCCCGCACATGTTGTGCTGGATCTACTGTATGAGAATGTTAGACGGGCCTGCGTGCCCAATTCTTAACCCTTTGAAAATAAAGTTTGTTCATTCGTTCGTATTGATGGCATTCATCCATGATATTGCCTTAGACCACCAACTATAATCTTTCTAGGTCTGCCTATACCTGCACTACCGCTGTGTTGTTCCACTCCTCCTGTTGTTCTCTCCTCTCATTATGTCATCAAATAACACTGTTTTTCCTTTATTTTTGTTCTGTTTTGTTTTATTAACCCTTTCCAGGCAATCGTTATAAGTTACTCTGACCGTTTAAGGTATACGCAACATTCGTCTCATAAACTAAATTTCCAGTACCTGGTATTTATGTTATGTGACAATATTTTATGTGTGTGCTGTACCTAATTTGGGAACTGCTCCTCTGTTCAAGTACTTCATTGAATCCCTCCTTGAGATTGATATTTATCTATAAGAACATTCTGGACTACCAGACACTGAAATTCACGTGCAATAAAGGTGCTCCATTATAAATAAGAAAAGAATCTGTAGCAGCGGCATGGATCCAAAAATATGCATACAAGAACCAAATGCGCCACAAATATTATCCTTTGCAAACACAGGAAGTACAGTACAAAGCACTTTTGCAAGCCTTGATGGGTATTGCGTATATGGTGCTAGCGCCATATTTGTACATATCTATCGGCACTAGATTTGTGATGT
Organism: Cepaea hortensis; assembly: GCA_963921405.1. Lineage (NCBI taxonomy): Eukaryota > Metazoa > Mollusca > Gastropoda > Stylommatophora > Helicidae > Cepaea > Cepaea hortensis. The sequence continues at coordinate 174,537,781 of OY992876.1, read as the reverse complement.
GGTCAATATCACTCCGCTTGCCTTTACTTCACAGGTCCTGGAACACACTTTAGGTTGGGTCGATCTGGGAGGCCAGGTCAGTTTTTAAACAAAAAGCCTCTTTGATAGAGAATTTAAACATCTGACCACCAAACCTCCTCCTCCTTCTTCTTCTGCTGCTTTTTCGTCTTCTTTTGTTTGTTCTTCTTCTTCTTCCGCTTGTTATTCTTCATCATCTTCTTCTTTTCCTTTTGTTATATTAAGATATGACCATTGTCTCAACAAATTTATTCAACCCATCATTTGCGGGACGACCCTTTCCATTGATTTCGCCATGTCTGTATGTCTCCCAGTGCTTGGATATAATATCAACTCATATATGGAAGACAATCTAACTGTTATAGTTAACTGTACCAGATTGGAGTATGTTGCAAAATACATATGAGGTACACTTACTAATAACAGCACCACCATACAGTCTGACTGGCAAAGAAGCAATATTGTCTTCGTTTGTTTCAAGTGCTGTCTGGAATATATGCGACGGCATAACTAATGCCTGTTGAGACAAACAAAAACATGCCTATTAATAACATTAACAGTATTATTATTATCAACATTATATTAGAAATACTGTTAGCAATAGTATTAGCAGTAATATTAGAAGTAGTATTAGCAGTAGGTTTGCGCCGCGCTGGTAACTTACGGAGGTATGTGATACCGGTCGTTCAGAAAGCAATGGCAAACTACTGAAGTAAAACTTGCCTAGTACATCAGCAGCAGCTGAGAAATGCTGGTGTTAACTGCAACGTCCTGTAAGGGATATGCAACATAATAAAAAATAGCAGTAGTATTAACAACATTCTTAACATCATTATTAACAATATTAATTACATTATTAATTAAAGTGTTTGTAACGGTATGATTACACTATATAGACAGTATAAATAAAACTATTCGTAACATCCTTATTAACAATATTAATTGCATTATTTTCACCACTTTTATTAAAGGTGTTATTAACAGTATGATTAAACTATATTGACAGTATAAATAAAACTATTAGTAGGATCGATATTAATAATAATCGCTGCACCATTATTAACATTATAATTTAAAGTGTTATGTTTTGTTTCTTCTTTAAAACAAAAGTTAATTGCATATCCTTTACAGATCGTCGCAGTCAGCCCCAGCATTTTTGTGCCTGTTTGTGATTTCTTGGCAAGTTTACGTTCAGTAGTAATTTACCATTGCTTTCTGAACGACCGGAACTCATACCATTGCATGAAAACCAACGCTAGAGGTCTGCTTCAAAAGTGCCTGTAGCTGTGTTTCTTACATGATTTTCAGGATTACGAATTGCGTCTGTAACTACTTCGCCAGAGAGCAGGATGTATGTTATTAGCAGTATAATTACACTATATTGACCTGAACACTTACTGAACAAGCTGAACAGCGCATGCATGCCTTTGAATATAAATATTATAGACGTGTTCTAAGAATATCTTAGATTAAGAATAAAACAAATGCATCCATACTTCAAGGGCTGAATATTGAAGAAGGTTGGCTATTAAAGACGATGAAACAAAGAGAATTGAAGTATTTTGGCCACTTGAAACGTCACGAATGTTTGGAGAAAACAATAATGGAGGAGTATATGCCTGGGAAGAGAGAAAGAGGAAGGCCAAAGAGAAGATGGGTGTAGGATGTGGCGGATGATCTCCATATGGGTGTATCGGACGCGGGATATCTTGCTTATGATCGAGATGTTTTCCGAAAGATTGTTATGGGAGCGAGGTTCTGCAAAGGACAATGCTACTGAATGAGTGAATGAATATCGTTATCAATAATATTAGTTACCCTATTATTAAAACTATTATTAAAAGTGTTGATTATTAACCAATGTTATTATCAGTATTTTTAAAGTCTGTTGCATGTTCTATGCAGGACGTCACAATCAACTCCAGCATTTATTGGCAGCTTGTTATTTACTAGGTAATTTTAGTTCTGTTTAGTTTTAGTTTAGTCAACGGATTAATATCACGGCACACGGATGTAACCCATAAGTGCTCCGTTCTACTGCTAACTCAAGACTGAGTCCGAAGAATCTCAGCTCAGTGCACGAACTCCATAGCACCGGTGAGGATCCTGAAATACTTTGGGTAGATTTTTAACTAGAAATTTTGCCCGGGCAGCGTCGTTAGGCTACTCTTTTTCGATTTCCAACTGCCAATGGATTTTTTTACGTGCGCAACAATACACACGGACGTCCGATCTCACTACCCAGAGACCAGGGAAATTTGTTTACTAGAAGTCCACGTAAAAAAATCTCAGCCCTTACCGGGGCTTGAACCCGAGACTTCCAGAACTGGAGACCACTCTGCCCCCTATTTTAGTTCAGTAGTCTGACATTGATTTCTCATAGGCCGCCGTTTCACAGCAAAGCATTCAGCGCAAAGCGCACTGCTTACAAATAGGCCGCTGCTGATTTTCAACCCTCGACTCAGTGTGTCGGGGAATTATAAAGCCGCGCGTCTCACTATCCCATAAGCCGCAGACACTGGTTGTCACCATATTCGATGTTGTTTACTAGAGAATACATACATCACCAGTGTTTATATAGCCAGGCAAAGAAATTGTGATTTAACACATTTGATGTAGTTGTTGATGGTGTTAATGCTTATATTGTTGATGTTACAATCCCGTCTGTTGCAATTGTTCGCTCTTTCACATTAAGAATTAGAAACTGTTGATGACTTGTTTCAATGCCAACAAGGAAGCAGCAAACTCATTCCGACTCCGGCATGCAGGCACGGTAGTGATTTATTCTAATCTCCATTAAATGTGTTTAGAATTGACCTTCAACCAAGCCTAAGATGGACATCAAGAAATGTCACGGGAAGTAAAGGCTGTAGGTGTGTTAGTGACCACATCACTCACCGAGTACCGACAGTTATATACAACCATTTTCTAGCGTCATTTATCCTGTACTTCTAAAGGTCAAGAAAAGGGTCCTTTACTTTGTTATCCTCAGTTCGAGAACGAACGAACCAACTTTATTTTCAAATGGGCACGCAGGCCAGTCTCACATTCGACCCTTCAAATTACTCATCTTTCGTACATCAATTATCTATTGTGCATTAACATAGAAAAAACATTATTAAATGAGTGTTGAATGGTAGTGGGCCCCTTAAACGATGGGTGAAGACACATGTTGTCTACATGCATCGCAGATAATTTATGTGACACTCTTGCAATCTCGCAGAATGTAAAGTGCTGTCTCCTGGAGGCGTAATCACAGTGGATACCATGTTGTATCCTTTATTTTGTAACATAACTAGTGTATGAACTGGTAAGATTGAAGGCAAGCGAGCAAGAGGTGCACAACGATACATATGGGAAAATAGCATCAATAGATGGACGAACGGCACTCTGACATAATGTACAATCAAGACGAGATACAGACAGTATTGGAGATCCATTGTAACCAACATTCATTGTGGAGACGGTACCTGATTGATTTATTGATTGAGTGTCTGAACTGAGTGGTCCATAGGATAGAAAAGAAGTCTTTGTCGTTTTCAAGCCAAACTCTGATAAGTCAGCACTTTTACATTCTACATAACGCCATCAAACATAAACATTGGGGTTATACCTAGTGTTCTAGCCACGCAAACTCACCCAGAGACCCGTCATTGTGAACATCATTGCCATGACTATCTGCCATATTCTGAGTCCGTATGGCAGCTTGATGTACAACTGATCGCTGTGTCCCAGGATTTGACTGAGCTGCACATGTGAATAGAGGCGTGAGATATCGTGAACAATTACATGACAAATATTGAATAAAGACAGACAATTTTAGTAAAGACACGACAATATAAATAATTACACGAGATACTCTAAATACAAGCATGGCGGTTTGTTAATCACCCCGCAATAAAATGTAAATGTGGGAATAGACAATTGTGAATGAAGGCCTGCTATTTGTAAATAAAGACACGAGAAAAGTGAATAAAGAACAGAGAAATGTGAATTCCAAAAGGAAACATATGAGTAAAACGTGAGAAATGTCAATGAAGACATGTGAAATGCCAATAAAAACATGGGCAATATTATTACAGTCGTGGATAATGTGAATACAGACAAAGGAAGTATGAATAGAAACATGGGAACAGGGACATTCGAAATTGATAGTGATGATATGATATGTGTGAATAAATACACGATAAATGTCTCAGGCTGGAGACATGATACAAGAAATTACCATCCATCCATCATGTGCCATGCCGGTAAGCGTGAGCAGTCATGACTCGCCATTTCACTCAATCATCATATTCGTGGATCAGCTCAGTATTCCTGTCTCGACCATGCTCCGTGGTCAAGCCATCCAGATATTTACTTCTCTGTCTACCCCTTGTTCTGTTCCCCTCGATCTTGCCAGTTGTCACCAAGTTCAGCAATTTATTACTTCTCATAACATGTCCAAAACATTTTGACTGTCTACGTCTAATTTCTCTAATCAATTTACGATTTTCATTCGTGTCTAGTAGTACTTGGTCATTCGTTTTTCTGTCTGTCGATAGTATTCTTTGCATTCTCCTCAGAAACCACATTTCCATAGCCATGAGATGTTTCTCAGCTTGACTGCTCATTGTCCAATTTTCATATCCATACAAAAGTACAGGCCGTTTCTCTCTCCCAAACCATGGTTTCCTACTTTTGCATTGAAGTAAAGTATTATGTTATGTATTTCTGAATGTTTACAATTCTTTAAAGCAGGCTTTATGTCATTATAAAATTCCTCTATACTATCTTCACTAGATTCTCTTTTGGGGTCATATATTTTAATGACGTTTACGTTTAAAGGTCTCCCGATTAATTTAACTAGTAGAACTCTGTCTGACACAGCCCAATATCCTTGAACAGATTTGATGTACCCCTCTTTGTCGTTCTTCTCCTCCAGAATAAACAATTTAAAAAAATCTTCATCTATCTTAATCCCTGCCCTTGTCCATCTCGTTTCGCACATCCCTAATATATTAATCTTCTCTCTTTCTATTTCTTGTTTGATGTTATCTAATTTTCCGGCGTCGCTTAACGTCCTAACATTCCATGTTGCTAATTTAAATGTTCCTGTCCTTTTCTTGTGATGATCTGTAACTGGCGAATCATAATAAACTAGGCACTTTTAAAGAAGGTAGTTTGCCGTTGCTTTCCTTCCTGGCAGTGACCATACTGGCCGGTGACGCTAGCCATTGTCGCGTGAAAGAGATCTTTTGCCTACCGTCGCGAAAGTTGTGACCATAACCAACAACTATCTGCTATCATAATGTTATCCACCACCTGCCTTCCGTGGCTTCTTGTGAACACTTCCCAAAATGAATACGAAATAGAAACACATATTCCACAGAAAAACACTAAAACAGTGTCTACTGAAGAATTAGGTTTAGGTCGTTGCTATTTTGCCGCGTTGCTATTTTACCGGATGAAATTTAGTTGCACATCCTTCACAGGACGCAGCATTTTGGCCGTTCGTGATTCCTGGGCATGTTTTACGTTCAGTAGTTTGCCAATGCTTTCTGAACGACCGGCACCTATACCTTTTTTTCGAAAAAACAGCTCCGCTGTGTTTCGAATCGCGTCCGTAACCTCTTCGCCACGGAGCAACGGTAAAAGCAATTAAAGGCAAAGGATTAAACACAAGTCGTTTCAGTCGCTTGATTGTATGAGTTCTTAAGACTGTAGAATGACAGGACAGTTTCTATCGGCATGTTATAATTGTTCAGAACTATGAATATGTCGTTCGGAAGCCTTACACCGAGAACGTGTAACGAGAATGCTGTTGCTTTTCCAAGATTGTTTAAGCTTCATTGCTATACTCCTGGATTGCTGATGCTTCTTAGTGGGCTCTCTAATAAAGTTAGTTGCATATTCTTTACAGGACGTCGCAGTCAACACCAGCATCGTTTGCTGTTGTGATCTCTTGGTTGGTTTACGTTCAGCAGTTTGCCATTGCTTTCTGAATGACCGGCACCTATATCATTTCGTAAAAGAAACAATACAAGGCGGTCTGCTGTCAAATCGTCCGCAGCTGTGTTTCTAAAGCGGGTATACGGGCTTATGAACTGCGTCCGTAACGCCTTCGCCACAGAGCCGGCTTACATGTATATGTCTATAATGTCGACTTCACCTGTACTTAAAAATGTGTTAGATTATCTCCGAAAAGAAATCTCTAAGCACAGCTTGGTTCTGACTACTTCAAACCATTTAATCTTTATTCGAGGTGACTAAGTTTTGGTCGCGGGCATTTCCGTCCCCCCACGTATTAACGGGTCATCAATTCTCGTATAAGCTGGACATCTACGAACACAACTGGTCGCACGTGGTCAGTAGCTTGGGAAAGAAAAAGTTCATGTGCTGTTTTGATATTCCTTGTCTTGAAAATTATATTAGTTCTTTCTAGTTATAATATTATATTCTTCTGCTTTCCTTTGCATCTGTGTCTTCAATGCAATGTCATTCAATTCCACCTTGTCACATCTTCGCGCTACCAAAACCGAGCAACCGATGGAAGCATATGAAGATAACTGGCTTCAATAAAGCGCAACATTACTTGACACTAGGCTTGTGACATTTATCCGTTTGATGCAAGGTAAGTTTTCAAATTTAATTTTGTTACTATGTTAACGTAAAATATTCTGATAGTTAAAATGGACGAATTGCTATATTTAAATTTTATTCTAAAATATTATAACAATTTAGAATGTGCAAATCATTGCTTTTGAATTTATTTCTACAAACTGAATAAAGAAGCTATTTATTGTCAAAACAATGTTCTTTTCTGCTTACTGATTGTTGAAACAATCTTCATTTTCTCAGCTTCGTGCTGTTTTATTGAATTTTATCTTTTGAAGTATCATCCTGGATATTAGACAATTATGTTTGCATAAAATTAACTGCCTGGAACGTAAACGAACAATTTAGGAAGAGTCTGGAGGCAATGGAGATGTGTTCCTGAGACGAATGTTAGGAACACCATGAAGAGTAACTAACAATAATTGCCTTGAGTAGGCTAATGAAAGAACATTTGATACAACTATAAGAAAGGGGCTTATAGAAGAAAGGAACTCCCCCGATGGAGTTTCCACCTTGTCGAGGTGGGGGAGCTTGAGCTTCTCATTGACCTTGAGAGCTATGCCGGCGGTAGCGTAGCTACCAGCAGGCCCTCCCAAGCCGGACACGTCAAAGGGTAGAGAACAGACAAAGAGAAACACCCTGGTCCTCCAGGTTGGGGGTTGAAGCGTGGGGTTAACATCCCCACCTTTGTAAAAACTATTTTGTTATGAAACAGATACACAAGCCTCGAATTCGGACTGACTTATTTGGACAACGACCTCGGAACGTTAAAGGACTCTTGAGATTTGGAATATGGAATGTACGGAAACTATATCGAGCTGGAGCGGCTGAAGAACTAACCTGGGAGCTGGTTGAATATCAAATGGATATAACAGCAATTCAAGGAATAAGGTGGCCAGGAGAGGGTACTTTAGAGCAAAATGGAATGATTGTAATATATGTAGGAAACACCCAAAATAAACATGAATTAGGAACAGGTTTTGTCATCAAAAAAGAGTTATGGGGGAATGTTCTATACTTTAAAGCTGTTAATGACAGAATTAGTAAATTACGAATAAAAGGTAAATGGAAAAATATAACAATGATTAATGTACGTGCACCTACTGAAGAGAAAGAAGATTTTTTATAATGATTTGGAAGACGTTATAGAAGAAACCCCCAAACAGGACATCCTGATTGTGCTGGGAGACTTCAATGCAAAAATAGGTAGAGAGCAAACTCATAAAAAAATGGCCGGTATGGAAAGCCTACATACAACTTCAAATGATAATTGATGAAGAGTCATCAACCTGGCAGAAGCCAAAGGACTGCAGATTAGCAGTACCAGACTACAAAAAAAGGATATACACAAACCAACTTGGAAATCATGTGACAAGAGAACCTATAATCAAATAGATCACATTTTAATTAACAACAGAAATGCTCCAGACATACAGCAAGTTAGAAGTTATAGAGGAGCTGAGTGCCACAGTGACCACTTCCTCGTCGGAGCAAAATTTAAAATAAAACTTAAGAGAGATTTCTATACTAAATTACAAAGATTACACTCAACATATAACAGAGAAAAACTACAAGAAATTACAGTCAAAGAGAAATTTACAGATGAAATAAAATGTAAACTTGAAATTCTGCAAAACCGTTTGGAGGAAAGCGTTGACCAAACTTGGTTGAACATCAAGAATACAATTCAATCTACCGCAGAAGAATGTCTCGGTGCGTTAACCACGCATAGAAAGAACAGATGGTTCAATCAAAAATGTGAAGAAGCAGTCATTAGGAAAAAGAATGCCAGACATTTATGGTTAAATGACAACAACATCAAAAAGGAAGAGCAATATAGAAATGAATGTAAAGGGGCTACAAAAATAGTTCGACAGCAGAAGCGAGAATATATGAGTATTATAATCAAAGATATGGAAACTAATCACCAGAAAAACGAATCCAGAAAGTTTTTTAAAGAATTGAAGTCAATGAAACGAGGGCACCAACACAACACATATGGTTTAAAAGACAAAAATGGGAATATGATAAATACCAATGACGAAATGTGCAACACATAGAAAGAATATTTGGTTGAATTACTAAATTGTGAAGCTCCAAGTAACACTTTCCCACAGGAAGAGGTTCTAACGTGTGAACCACAAATTGAAGAACCTGCATTTGAAGAAATCCTATATGTAATCACACGACTTAAAAACAATAAGGCAACAGGGTCTGATGGAATAGCTGCTGAATTTATAAAGGCAGGTGGCCATGCATTACATCTAAAGTTATATGAACTAATAATAAAAATCTGGAGGACAGAAGAATTACCCCATGACTGGAAAGAGTCATTATTGATACCTATCTTTAAGAAAGGAGACAAGTTCCAATGTGAAAATTATAGTGGATTATCACTACTGTCCACAAGCTATAAGATACTATCCGCAGTATTACTAAATAGACTAAAACCATATTCAGAAGACATATTAGGTGACTACCAGGCGGGTTTCAGACAAAACAGATCAACAATAGATCATATATTTATCTTACGACAAATAGCCGAGAAAAATTGGGAATATAAAAGAGATCTCCATAACATTTTTGTGGGTTTTAAAAAAGCGTATGATAGTGTAGTCTATGTAATGCTATGCAGGAATTTGGAATACCAAGGAAGTTAATCAACATGACCAGACTATGCATGGAAGATACTTATAATATAGTAACATATAAAGGCAGGAAATCAGACCCTTTCCAAATAACATCTGGCTTGAAACAAGGTGATGCACTATCGCCGCTATTCTTCAATCTGGCTCTAGAGAAAGTTGTAAGGAAGAAAAAGGAGAAATGTGATATTGGAGGAACATCCAAGCTGCTTGGTTATGCAGATGATATAGATATTATAGAGGAAAATGAACAAAAGACATTGAAATATTGACTCACTTAAAGGAAAAAGCCCAACAGATGGGGTTGGTTATCAACCAAGATAAGACAGAATATAAGGTAATTTCAAGAGAAGGAATGGCTAAAAACTCTGGCCACATAGAAGTAGATAATATGCTCATTAAAAGAACGGAAACATAAAAATACCTGGGTATAATCTTCAACTGCTCCAACATCATAAGGGAAGAAATACAAACTAGAATCAATTCTGGAAATAAGATATACTATGCACTACAACATCTAATAAAATCAAATTTGCTATCTCGAAACACTAAAATCACAATATACAAAACACTGATTAGACTAGTTGCGCGGTATGGCTCTGAAACCTGGAGTACAACGAAAGGAGCCAAAGCCTTGTTACAAACCTTTGAGAACAAAGTTTTAAGACGCATCTTTGGACCCATTAGGGATACTGTCGTGTGTGTAAAGAATGAATGTCGTAGTAGTTATTTGTTCTTCTTTACCACTTTAGTGTCGTCCCTGGAGTGAGGGGAATCAACACCCACATTTGTTTTAATTCAATATCTCTATCCTGGAGATATCCAGCAGACTCCGTCTACAACACTTCCTCAATCTGAAGACACATTCTTCTCACTCTTGCTCACTCCTGGATCATGCCCCCTCTCATTCTTCCCCAACATAACATACGTGACAACTCTAGCTTCAACAAATAAAAACAAGAAATTTATTAAAGCAAAGAGTATTTGTAGGAGAAGTGTGTGTGTGTGTGTGTGTGTGTGTGTGTGTGTGTGTGTGTGTATAATGTGTAGAATGTGTGACGTATACTCTAAAGTGTATATAGACTCAGATCAGTGTTCAGGAGAATACACTAGCACCATGTATTCCAGACAAGCAACCTCACCAAGGTGATGCTTCTCCGGTCACGTGAAGACTTCCTCCGTTGTCTCTTGAACCACTGGGATGCTTGGACACCCATGACAAACACTGTCTAATGAGAGTCTTCAATCTGATTCCCACTATGAATTTCCTCTGTTACTTAACTGATTGTTAATCAGAAAAATTCTAACCCTATTGTCACTGTTACTGGGGAAATCTTAATGGATCCAGTGTCACTGGTTTTAAAGATTCCCCATATTAACAGCACACTCTGAATGTTCTAGGTATCCGTATAAAATTTGTATGAATGTTCCTGGTATCAGTAGTGTATATCTACAATGTTCTGACTGTTCAGTGATACAACTATCACTTGCTAAACATAAATCTCATCAGCATGTCCTGCTCAGCAGAAGCCAGGTTCCCGCAAACCAACTTGGGTATAAGCCCAATGTAGCGGCCTCTCAGCAACTTCTGTCTTCAAATTCTGAGCCATCATCTTCTAAAATGTGTTAGCTTCACTGTTGAAAATCATAGCACACATACGTGGACCTGTAAATGGAACCTGTAGAATAGAGAATACTATGATGAGGGCAACTCAGTCCTGGCCGGAATTAGGTGAGTGTAGGCCAATAGCAGCACTCAGATCTATAACCGAGATCCGATCTCTGTCATACGGCCAAATAAATCATCATATGATCTGAGACATGGCAACACCAGGAAAGAATAAAGGAACGGGTAGAAACCCAGCATATGCCTTACTGGAAGATCCTACCATTTCACATTCCTCTCCTCCCTCTCAACAATCCTTAATCTCTCTAATTATTACTCCACTACATTGTCTTCAACTCCCTGAGTAAAATGATATATCACACAAGCTAGTTGAAGCCACACAATAGAATACTAGTGCCGACGCTCCTATGATACTTTCTAGCACCACACTTATAGAACATTCTATCACTAATCATAATACATTATATCACCACACCTATAATACATTATATCACCGCACCTATAATACATTATATCACCGCACCTATAATACATTATATCACCGCACCTATAATACATTATATCACCGCACCTATAATACATTATATCACCGCACAGTACTGTACTCTATTCCTAATCATACTCTAAGTTAGATATGATTAATAGCCTACCATATGCCTATTCCGGTTGCTAATCGAAACTAGGCAATCACAGACTGGATCTATGTCCGCTGATAACTATCAATAATTTGACACCCTAGTTTCTTTCATTGAGCACAACTCGGAAAACTGCACCGATCTTTCCCACTTCAGAAATCTTGATCGACTAACTCCACTTGTTTACCGCAACGCTTTTTTATATTGGGCTGGAGTGACGTCACCAAAAAGTCTAGACGCTGATCCGTCCAGAATCTGGTTTCCTCCTCCTGTTCTAGACTAACTGGAGTCATTCCGCCGTCCAGTTCACTTTCATCTGGGGAATTCTTTCTCTCATGCAACAAAGATCCTGGCTGTCTGTGAGCCAGAGACCTTCTCCAAACATCACAGACTCCATCCGACTTCTAGTCAGACATCCCGTCTATCACTTCAAAGGCCGACTCCCACCTTGCAGACAGATGACGCCGTTGTTAGTCTCGAGCAACAATTTCTTAACAAAATGCCGACCGGTGTAGACATTGTAACGCGACGTATTTGTTTCTCGAACAATCCACATCATACAGAAATGCCGACCGTAGGCAGACAGTTTGACGCGACGTATTTTTCTCATTTCATACAACATCAAAGGGTTGCTTGTTTTTGCAGACTAATGTCGGGTCTTGTTTGTCATTCATCGAACATCAAGTTTATTTTCGTGACATAGGCCCCCTCCTAAGAGAGTAGTCGGCAACAACTCTTTCTTCTTGGAGGTTCGATCCAGATGATCTATTCTTCTTCTTCAGGAGCTGGATGTCTTGACAAGAAGTCCGCTCCAACATTGTCGGTATTTCCTCCTCCAGGGCCTTTTCTTTCGAGAATGGCACTGGGTAAACCTTTTGGCGAACAGGCTATTGGGTGGTCAAAGTCATCTCGAACTCCACCAACCTCGTTCGTCCTGGTTTATCAGTCAGTATCTCCTTATGAGACTCGAGAATCTGGGGTATCTTTTCCTTCTCCTGGGAAGTCAGATCAGTGTTCACCTGCACATCCTTGGAGGTTTCCTGGTGTACCAGGGGATATTATATTCCCTACCCTCGTTGGTTCCCACTTCTGTCTCCACTGCAACTGCCATTGCCATGAGGTGAGCTGCTTTTTCTCCGGGTCTCTCTTCGTATTTCCGCAAGAGATTGATATGGAAAATCTTCGACTTTCCCCGGATCCGGATCTGATAGTTGGTTCTGGATATCACCCTTTCCACGGGAAATAGTCCTTGCCAACCCATCTCTAGTTTGTTGTTTCCCGTTGGGAGTAGCAACAATACTTTGTCTCCCACCTCTAGAGATATGTCTTTAGACCTACGGTTATAGTAAGTCGCGTGTCTGTTTATGGTCTTTTTCAAGTTTTGATTTGCCAGAGTCCATCCCTTGTGAAGTTTTTCTTTCAGTTCCTCCACATATTTGTAAGAAGAGATTACTTCTTCTGACGTCCCCTCTTCAGTCCAACTCCTCAACATGGCTTCCAACGGTCCTTTGATTTGACGACCAAACAGCAACGTAGCAGGTGGTAGTCCTGTTGAGCCATGAGGAACTTCCCGATAGGCAAAAAGTGCTGCTGGGATATATTCATCCCACCTATCAGGTTTTTCCTGCGCCAGTTTCCTGAGCATTGTCATCAACGTGCCGTTGAAACGCGCTACTTGTCCATTGGCTTGAGGGTGGTAAGGGCTGGTATGGATATGGTTAGAGTGGAACACCCTAAATACCTCCTCCATAAGTTTTCCACAAAACTGAGACCCATTGTCCGTCAGTATTTGATCAGGAAAGCCCAATCTGGTAAATGCCTCGTCAAGTGCGTCTGCCATTCGTTTCGAGTCAATCGTGGTCCACGGTATGGCTTCATCCCACATTGTACAGCAATCCACCATGGTGAGTATGTACATGTTCCTCTTCCTAGTCCTAGGAAGTGGACCCACAATATCGAGGCTACCCTCTCGAAAGGAGAGTTCATGATGGGCATTTCACCCAAGACCACCGGCGCTGTCCAGTGTTTTGGTGCCACCCTCTGGCACTCAGGGCATGACTTCAAATACCGACGCACATCACCTGTCATTCCCGGCCAATAGTAATGGCAGGAAATTCGCTGCATCGTGGCGGCAATACCCATATGCCCACTGAATGAGATGGTATGCCCCATATGAAGAATCTGGGAACGGTGGGCCTTTGGGACCACCAATTGACCATGTAGGTTGTCTCCCCTTCCTGCTCTCCTGTAGAGTATCCTATTCTTCATATAGTACTGCCCCCGTTTAGGTGGATCAGTACTTTTCTGCAGCTTTTTGTAGCAAGGACGTAACGTAGCATCCTCACTCTGGGCAGTTCGCAACTCCCTTGGCAGTGGGTTAGTCACATTTGCTTCTGCCTCATCCGTTCTCGTCTGAGAGCGAGTCTGTATTGCTCCCATATGGATTGGCTCCCTGGGCATTCCCAGAAAGACATACCGGCAACCGAGGATTACGGGAAAATGGGATCGGTCAACACCGCGGCCTTGATGGTGCCGGTGACATATCTTGACCGAATCTCCACTCCGGCAATGGGCAATTTCATGGCTACAGCACTCTTCTGTGCAGGCTGTATCTCCATGGTTTCACCTGTGAATTGTTCTGGATGTACCAGATCCGCAGAAATCACGGCCTCCCCGTCCAGTCCTGTGTCGTATAAACACTCCACTTGACGATCGTTAACTTCTACCAATTCCACTACAGGTGCTTTATCCTGGTCTGGAGTCTCTCCCTCGGCCTCGACCTGTTCAGTGGGCTCCACCTTAGGTTTCCCGGGGCACACGACGAATTGAGTGTCTCCTGACTTTCCCCTTGTGCGTATTCGACCTGCAGTGGTTGCACAATTTCCCTGTCCTAGATTTTCTTGTGCCCGACTTTATTGAGCTCTCCTGCTGGTGAGCATCCTTGTCGACCTTGGCATTGTCAGTGTCCACCTCCCTTGAAGTCACTTGACATGCCGCGAAGTGAGGGTTATTATCCTTCGATTTGCATTCCCTCGTATTGTGAGAGGGCGACTTACAAATCGAACACTACTTCTCCGACCATGGTCGTTTTTCTGTAGAGCTCGAAGTGCTCTTGCTTTCCCCTTTCGTCTTCTCCAAATTCTCCTCTGAAGCTTTGACATATGGTTCCACCTTCTTAGTTCCTGTCCTCTTGGCTTTCTTCAGGTTATGTTTTTCCTGACTTTTGGTGTTGGTAGAAAGGTTTTCTGCTACCTCCCCATGAACCTCGACGAACCGTTCTGCCAATTTCGTCACCATGTCGATTCGTTCCGCCCTTTGTTCTCCCAAGAATGTCCTGAGAGGTTTCGACATTTGCTTCCGCATCTGGTCGACTACCATGAGCTCTTCCAGACTCTCATAGTCATGCGCGAACCCAGCCAAATCCATCCACTTATGGAGATAGGCTTTCAGACGCAGACTATAGGCGGCGAACAACTCCCCCGGTTCTCGTTTCGCTCCTCGAAATTTTTTCCGGTAGGTATGTGACGTAACTTCGAATCGTTTCAGCAGAGCCGTCTTCAACTCGTCATAATTGTTCTCATGTCCTGGTGGCAGCCGAGAATAAACCTCGTAACCGGTCCCGCGTAATCTCTGGGATAGCTTGAGATTCCATTTATCACGCTCCAGACCCATAGCAACCGACATAGCCTCAAAGCGTTGAAGGTACTGGTCGATTTTCTCTTTGTCCTCCTCGTAGATCGCTAGAGGGAACGTCATAGCATGGTAGCTATATCCACCTACTGGTGTTGAGCCAGGGAGAGAGGAACCTCCCACTGCTCCCTCAGTTTCCCCACTAGATTGCCTCTTGAGCTCGAGTTCCCGCATCCGGTACTCGTGCTCCCTTTTCTGAGCTACTTGTTCAGCTTCCAATTTCTTAGCTGCTTGCTCAGCTTCAAATTGCCCAGTAGCTTGTTCTGCTTCCAATTTCTTAGCTGCTTGCTCAGCTTCAAATTGCCTAGCAGCTTGTTCTGCTTCCAATTTCTTAGCTGCTTGCTCTAACTCCATCCTTCTCAATTCCAACTCAGCCTTTCGATCTTCTCTTTCTGCTTGACGATACTCTCTCTCCACCTCCTGTATGTAATCTGTTAGTGCAGAACCCGACAATCCCATTTCTTCCCCTTTGCCCTTAGTTATGCCGTAGTTACTTTAGGAGTGGCCATATTTTAGAGAGGTAAGATAGCAGATAGAGTATAGATTATCTCTAAACAAATATATAGATAATAACCAAATACAATTAATCTATATATTTTATAACACACCACACAACAGAACACAATCACTCAGTGACAAGAGTAGAATCAGGACCACAGACCTATGCAGACGTGTGAAGTGTGAACAGGTAAGATAAGTCCTAACCCCTATCCACATTCACTCTAGCTGGATTCTCACTAACAGGATATCTCCATCCTCTAACTAAAGATCCCGTGTCAAAAAATCCCGTGTTAAAAGACCCCGCTTATGAAAGATCCCGTTGTCTAAAGATCCCTTGTACGAAAGATCCCGCTGTCCAAAGATCACGTTTACGAGCCCCCAATAAATGTCGTGTGTGTAAAGAATGAATGTCGTAGTAGTTATTTGTTCTTCTTTACCACTTTAGTGTCGTCCCTGGAGTGAGGGGAATCAACACCCACATTTGTTTTAATTCAATATCTCTATCCTGGAGATATCCAGCAGACTCCGTCTACAACACTCCCTCAATCTGAAGACACCTTCTTCTCACTCTTGCTCACTCCTGGATCATGCCCCCTTTCATTCTTCCCCAACATAACATTTTCGTGACAACTCTAGCTTCAACAAATAAAAACAAGAAATTTATTGAAGGAAAGAGTATATGTAGGAGAAGTGTGTGTGTGTGTGTGTGTGTGTGTGTGTGTGTGTGTGTGTGTGTGTGTGTGTGTGTGTGTGTGGTGTGTGTGTGTGTGTGTGTGTGTGTGTGTAATGTGTAGAATGTGTGACGTTTACTCTAAAGTGTATATAGACTCAGGTCAGTGTTCAGGAGTATAGTCATTCTCATCACTGTGCTGAGAACACACTAGCACCATGTATTCCAGACAAGCAACCTCACCAAGGTGATGCTTCTCCGGTCACGTGAAGACTTCCTCCGTTGTCTCTTGAACCACTAGGATGCTTGGACACCCATGACAAACACTGTCTAATGAGAGTCTTCAATCTGATTCCCACTATGAATTTCCTCTGATACTTAACTGATTGTTAATCAGAAAAATTCTAACCCTATTGTCACTGTTACTGGGGTAATCTTAATGGATCTAGTGTCACTGGTTTTAAAGATTCCCCATATTAACACCACACTCTGAATGTTCTAGGTATCCGTATAAATTGTGTATGAATGTTCCTGGTATCAGTAGTGTATATCTACAATGTTCTGACTGTTCAGTGATACAACTATTACTTGCTAAACATAAATCTCATCAGCATGTCCTGCTCAGCAGAAGCCAGGTTCCCGCAAACCAACTTGGGTATAAGCCCAATGTAGTGGCCTCTCAGCAACTTCTGTCTTCAAATTCTGAGCCATCATCTTCTAAAATGTGTTAGCTTCACTGTTGAAAATCATAGCACACATACGTGGACCTGTAAATGGAACCTGTAGAATAGAGAATACTATGATGAGGGCAACTCAGTCCTGGCCGGAATTAGGTGAGTGTAGGCCAATAGCAGCACTCAGATCTATAACAGAGATTCGATCTCTGTCATACGGCCAAATAACTCATCATATGATCTGAGACGTGGCAACACCAGGAAAGAATAAAGGAACGGGTAGAAACCCAGCAGATGCCTTAGTGGAAGATCCTACCATTTCACATTCCTCTCCTCCCTCTCAACCATCCTTAATCTCTCCAATTATTACTCAACTCCCTGAGTAAAATGATATATCACACAAGCTAGTTGAAGCCACACAATAGAATACTAGTGCCGACGCTCCTATGATACTTTCTAGCACCACACTTATAGAACATTCTATCACTAATCATAATACATTATATCACCACACCTATAATACATTATATCACCGCACCTATAATACATTATATCACCGCACCTATAATACATTATATCACCGCACCTATAATACATTATATCACCGCACCTATAATACATTATATCACCGCACAGTACTGTACTCTATTCCTAATCATACTCTAAGTTAGATATGATTAATAGCCTACCATATGCCTATTCCGGTTGCTAATCGAAACTAGGCAATCACAGACTGGATCTATGTCCGCCGATAACTATCAACAATTTGACACCCTAGTTTCTTTCATTGAGCACAACTCGGAAAACTGCACCGATCTTTCCCATTTCAGAAATCTTGATCGACTAACTCCACTTGTTTACCGCAACGCTTTTTTATATTGGGCTGGAGTGACGTCACCAAAAAGTCTAGACGCTGATCTGTCCAGAATCTGGTTTCCTCCTCCTGTTCTAGACTAACTGGAGTCATTCCGCCGTCCAGTTCACTTTCATCTGGGGAATTCTTTGTCTCATACAACAAAGATTCTGGCTGTCTGCGAGCCAGAGACCTTCTCCCCTCATCACAGACTCCATCCGACTTCTAGTCAGACATTCCGTCTATCACTTCAAAGGCTGACTCCCACCTTGCAGACAGATGACGCCGTTGTTAGTCTCGAGCAACAATTTCTTAACAAAATGCCGACCGGTGTAGACATTGTAACGCGACGTATTTGTTTCGCGAACATACAGAAATGCCGACCGTAGGCAGACAGTTTGACGCGACATATTTTTCTCATTTCATTCAACATCAAAGGGTTGCTTGTTTTTGCAGACTAATGTCGGGTCTTGTTTGTCATTGATCGAACATCAAGTTTATTTTCGTGACAAATACACAAAGTGGAGAGTGGAAAAGAAGAAGTAACAATGACATTCATTATCTGTTTAAGTTCCCGCTAATCACTGGTATCATGAAGGCTAATAGACTACAATGGCTGGGGCATATAGAAAGAATGGAAGACAATTTTTTTTTTTTTGCATATCCTTTACAGGACATCGCTGTCAACAGGAGCATCTTTTAGCTGTCTGTTGATTTCTTGGCAAGATTACGCTCAGTAGTTTGCCATTGCTTTCTGAGCGGCCGGCTCAGTATCACCAGCGGGGGTCGAACCGCTCCCAGTTCTCTCCCGCTACGAGATTCTGCGTGATAAACGGGATTACGGAGAAAGTGTTGTAACCCCTCAGCCAGAGAGACCGGCATGGAAGACAATAGGGAAACAAAACTCGCTTACACCCAGGAAATAAATGACCGTAGACCCCGATTTAGACCAAGAAGACGGTGGAGAGATAATATATATACAGACCTACAAGCACTTGGAATCAACGACTTTCAAGAGAAGGTCAACCAGAGAGACGAATGGAGACGGATTGTATTTGCAGCAAAGAACCTCAATGGCTCGGAATGCTGAAGAAGAAGAAGAAGAAGAAGAAGAAGAAGAAGAAGAAGAAGAAGAAGAAGAAGAAGAAGAAGAAGAAGAAGAAGAAAGGAACTACGTAGGTAATGTCACGAGAGCGGGCTGACGAGGGTCTGCCTCTAAAGTGAGGCAACGACTGACCCCTAATCCACTGTGCACTCAGGTTTACAACATGTGCACATCACAGACCAATAGAGGGTTCCTACTACAGGACTTGTGTATGTGTGGTTTTTTTTTTTTTTTTATTGTGTTTTTTTTTTTTTTTACTAAGATGTGATGAGAAGTAAGATATTGGAGAACATCTTGACAACTGGAAAGATCGAGCGGAAGTGAGGTAGAAGCAGACCAAGAGAAGTTATGCTAGATGCATTGAGACGGTAGCATGGAGGAATATCATCAGCAGAGTTTATCCAGAACACCAAATACTGAGATCTATGTAGACCCATGAATGCCTACGCCAGCTGGCAAGGCACATGATGATGATGATTACTAAGAAACAACGTTCTGTGGTCATAAATTGAGGAGAAATACTTTGGAAAACAACGACAAATGAAAAGAATCAGCAGTAGAAGCGGCACGGACCGACCAAGAGAAATCATGCTTAATGGGCTTAGACGGGACTGTGAAGGTATATCGTCAATAGAACTGATCCGGTACGCCTTGGACTGAAATCTGTGCCGTAGCTTGATCACCTACGCCAGATGAAAGGACACACAAGGCGATGAGAACTGATTCTATTAGCTACTACAAATACAGTGTTAATATAAACGAATATTAATTTTTGAAAGTGTAAAGATTTGGTAACTGGATGATGAAATATGTTTGTTTTGGAGCAGACGAAAAGCAAACATCGTGGGATTGTAATTCAGCTGATTAAATTCAGCTGGTTAAGTTATGATTTCTTGTGGCACAACTTCAGAACATTAAAGTGTTCTTAGTGCTTCTTATCATTTCATTCATCGTAGTGTACTAATTGCCGGCTACGTCACGCAGGGACTACGGACGCAGTTCGTAATCCCACATACCGCGTTCGAAAGCAGCTGCGGGCGATTTCGCAGTAGACCGCCTTGCGTTGGTTTCTTACGAATGGTATAGGTGCCGGTCGTTCAGAAAGCAATATCAAACTACGTAACGTAAACTTGCCAAGAGATCACAAACAGCCAACAAATGCTGGGGTTGACTGCGACGTCACCGCTGTGTTTCAAACCCGGATATACGGGAATACTAATAGCGTCCGTAATCCCTTAGCTGCGGATACCGGCACTCTGTAAATATGTGTTGTATATTTCAACTTGATAGATTTATTGTATTGCCTTAGTTTATGCTGTGTGGATTCTGCTGTATGCACATGATGACATCCAACGAAATATGCCACCAAATAAATTGTGCAATCTATTGCTTTTGTCTTCATTGTTCAAACTACCAAGAAACTCTCAAGAAATTTAACAAAGCTATTCAAAGCAAAAGGCTGCATACGTCAATCAATGTGGTGCTGTAGTGAATTGACAATGTTTGACCAGGAACACGATTCGTGAGACTTAACCTTTTAGAAAGCTGGAATTTCTCCCGAACAGAAACAGCGAATACGGCAAGAGATAGTGTATCGTTTTGAGGCATATAACTTTTTTAGCAAATATTCTTATTTTGTCCGATTGCTTTTGCTGTGAAAGGTCGCAGTCAGTTGGCAGATGTAATTTGTGTGTTTATGTTGTCTAATTGCTTATACTAACGCCATATTTGATTTATTTTATTCCTTCTAGTCAATTCTTCCTGGGTCGTCCTCTCGCCTTGTAACCCGAAATCCTCATCTTGAGCGCTCTAGCCGCTGGTTGATCCTGTTCCATTCTAGCTACATGATCGAAACATGTAT
The DNA here is from genome assembly GCA_963921405.1 of Cepaea hortensis. Lineage (NCBI taxonomy): Eukaryota > Metazoa > Mollusca > Gastropoda > Stylommatophora > Helicidae > Cepaea > Cepaea hortensis. The sequence goes on along the minus strand of OY992876.1, from coordinate 174,516,905 downwards.
TTCTTTTGGAGTTCTTTAAAGTCAGTAATAGGTGTTATCCATAAACATAGTCTTAGTTTCTCATTGGTCTCTTTCTCTCTTCTGTCTATAAACATGAAGTATTAATACTCTGCATGGAACCAGTACCTCATTTCCTTGTGCACTTTCGTGTGTGTGTGTGTGTGTGTGTGTGTGTGTGTGTGTGTGTGCGTGCGTGCGTGTTTGTATTTGTGTGTGTTGGTGTTAATTGTGAAAGTATGAGTGGATGCTTTATTTATAAATTAAACAAGACGTTTCATCCCCTTTAGTTCCTTTTCCCTCCCAGTCATGACGAACAAACACAATTTCAGCAACACATCGACCGTGCATTATTCGCATGATTCACATCTTCTTAACCGAAGATATTCAGAAGCCAGACCGGCCAGATTTCCGGAGACAGTCGACAAGACAGGCCAAGACCACGCAGAAGCTATCTGTCATGACTAGTTATTTAATAGACCGAAATAACTAAATGACATCTCCATGGAAACAACAGTGCGCCATTCGGTTTGCATTTTCTACAGTGGCAGAAAGCTGGACTAATCCGTCTTCTATCATAGGGATTTTAGTTGCCCACAATAGTGAGTGCCTTTTGGCGTGGGCACGGATTCGGGAAAAATAAAAATAATGCCAGTGTCGCTTAACTCTCTCGGAATCAAAAGGCTTACTATTCGTCTTGTCCCTATTCAAAGATAATACATATACTGTTCTTGTCTCATTCTTCTTCATCGTTCCTCTTTCCAGAACAGTTCACAGAAAATCAATGATTTTCTGATTTTCTTTCCGGGACAGTGCGCCACACTTAGGTTTGAACCTCAAAAGATCAGGGTGGACGGCTTCTGCAAGCATTCGTGCAAGGTTTGCTTCCTCAAGACAGATTCCATCCAAAGAAACGGGCTCTATTACTCATGGGTAGTTATTTATTTCCTATGGTGTCAGGGTGGTGGTCTTAAGGACTAATCTGTGCGAATTCCAACTGCCGTCAGAAGTTTAACTTGCAAGTGAAACCTCCTATTTTTCGCCTTATTTCAGAAATTTAGGTATCCGGTCTCAGTACCAAAGAGATGAAGGCAACGCGTGCTACCATTAGGTACACATGTTTCTTGGAACTATTTCAAGCCTTATGTTGAGATTGAACTCGGCACCTATGGCATTCTATCGTAGCCTGTTGCTACATGAACCCACTCTATGTGGTTTAACTGCTTCTGGTCCGTGCTCTCTGTTTGCTCTATTTCATATCAAAACATCTATTGCTTCCAAGTACGTTACGAGTTAAATTAACATCAATGAGGAACCGACATAGTTAAGAAACATTCTGATGCCGAGTTAGCGGGTTCAACACCTACCCCGGCCGGTCATTTGGACTAAAATGTTGACTTTTCGTTCTTGACTTGGGTACGTAAATTACAAGTACCTCAGAAGTCGGATTGGGTTCACCTGACCGCGAGGGAAACTGGAAACAGGGAAAGCTAATCCACTCGCAAAAATCAGAGAAGAACACTAGGAGTAGTAACATGCATATGGACTACGTTTAAGTTCAAAGCTAGCGAAGTTTAAAATAAGTTAATCAGATCTATGTAAGTCTGGCAATACCGACAGGGCTCTTAATCTCTCTTTCTATTCTCTTGCCCAAATTATTATAACGAACCTAAATAAATACGCCACAATCAACATTCTTCCTGCATAATTAGTACAGAAATGTCATGAACCTAAAACAAATTAGTATTAGTTTTAGAAGCATCAACGTGGAGGTCCTCGTGCGAACGCGAAAGAAGAAGTTTCTCAGATTGATTTATCCATTACATTCTTTAAAACAAGACTGACATAAAACTCATACGAGTAATAGGGTTCAAGACACGAAATCGATATTTGACAACAACAGACTGACATTTCATTGATATCTGACTGGAATGTTGAAATAGTGGTCTCGTAGATATAATGGAATTCTAACAACAAATGACATAGAAATCTGTTCTCTTATAAACGAATGGTTCGATATGCCGAGTATGACAAATTGACTGTCTGGGCATTAGTGTGGATTAGACGAATGAAGTCTACCTCGTGAGTTTGATTTAAGCTGAGAAAAATATTCTCAGAATATAGTATTTTAGAGAAGATGTAACATAGGCCCTCCTCATCTATTGGTAGGGGATCTGACACCCATCCTTCTCGGACAATGGCTAAATACAATATATTATGTGTGCTAAAATGTCTCTGACAGTTGGATGTTGTAAAGAGAATGACTTAAAGGCCGCGCAATGTCATATAGTTCAAAAATAGAATCTATACCCACAACAGTGCATTAATAGTATCCATATATGGACAAGGGAAATTAAAAGATGCCGATCGGGAAAATAAGGCGGGAGAGTAGGATAAACAGATATAAGATTCTGTTTATCCCATCCGACACTTGCATTTCTCATATATATATATCAGAACGGACAACTGTAACGTCTGCGACATAAGGCGCTGTTAATGGTAGTGGTTGCATTGCTGTTAATGTTGATGTTGTTCTTGATGTTATTGTTGGTAACGAGCCTCTGGAATATATATATATATACAAGGGGCGTTCATTTGAAATCAGTTCGTGCCGCACCGCGCGTAATTGCGTACATTGAACATGATCATGTCATATATATATATTGGGTATGAACCAATATATATAGTATATATATATATAAATAAACCACAATTACACAATACCATCTCACATGTCCAAATGAAAACACGTCAAATTCTACTTATAATTCAGCAAACTGGGGTTTTCTAAAAGACATACCTCATAAATAGATATACAATTTGACAAAATCCAGTGAATGTGAAAAATCAGGTCACCAAGACGGAGACAGCATTGTAAATTGGAAAATAGCATCAAGAGATGGTCGAACAAAATCGAACGTTAATCTACCATAGTATTCTATCACAGTAAGAAACAAAAGCAGTGATGCCGAGCCACTCCTACCAACCTGTATTCTGGAGATGGCACTTAATTGACTAAGTAAATGTAATTGTCTGTGTATCATACGGTTCTCAATCTAAATAATGTATTACTGAAGAAGTAATTAGGGATGTGCGAAACGAGATGGACAGGGACAGGCATCAAGATAGATGAAGATGTTAAGATTATTTATTCTGCAGGTAAAGACCGACAAAGGGGAGTGGCTTTTATTTTGGACCGGAAAACATCAAAATCTGTTCAAGGATATTGGGCCGTGTCGGACAAAGTTCTACTAGTTAAATTAAGTGGCAGACCTTTTAGCATAAATATTATTCAAGTATATGCCCCAACAGGAGAATCCAGTGAAGATAGTGTAGAGGAATTTTATAAAGACATAGACACTGCCTTAAAGAAATGTAAAAATTCAGAAATAAACATCATAATAGGAGACTTCAATGCAAAAGTAGGAAATCAAGGTGATAGATATACAGTAGGAAGCTATGGTTTAGGTGAGAGAAATGAAAGAGGATACAGACTCGTAGAGTGGGCAAAAGAACAGGAAATGATTGTAGGAAACACCTGGTTCAAGCAACACCCTAGAAGATTATGGACATGGAGGAGTCCTGATAACAGGATCAGAAACCAGATTGACTACATTCTCATTAGCACAATTGCAATAACAGTTCCCAGTGCTGATTGTTATAGTGACCACAGACTACTTGCAGGAACACTGAGGATAAAGTTAAAGAAAGTCAGGTATATAACAGGAAACACTAAATATTATTTGTGTACATTGAGTAATGACAAGGAAATACAAAACAAATTCAACATAGAAGTACAGAACAGATTTGATATATTGTCTGATCTAGAGCTATTATTCCAGGATGTGGATGATCGATGGGAAATGTTGTAGAATTCAATCAGTTTGGCTGCAGAAACAACTATTCCAAGATTAAGGAAGGTGGGTCGTAAGAAATGGATGACAGAAAATGTTTTTACACCTAATGGAAACAAGAAGACTCAACAAAAATAATCCTGCCAAATATAAAGAAATTCACAGACAAGTCAGAATATTATGTAAGGAGGCTAAAGAAGCATGGCTTGAGGAAAAGTGCTTAGACATTGAAAAACAACACAACAGTCAAAATACCAAATTAGTGCACAAAAGAATTCAGGAACTTACTAATAAAAGAACAAGTACATCAACAGGCTGTCTAAAAACTAAAGATGGCAAAATCATAATAGAAAAAGATCAGATTCTACATGTTTGGACAGATTATGTGAAAAACCTTTATAATGATAACAGACGGGAACAGTATGATATTAGATTTAATAATGAAGGGCCGCCAATTTTGAAGATGGAGATTCGAAATGTTCTTAAGCTATTAAATATGAAAACTGGCAAGGCCCCTGGTGCAGATAACATCACAACAGAAATGATTAAAGCTTTAGAAGAATTTGGAATAGATCAAGTCACCAGACTGCTGAACACATTATATGATACAGGAGATATACCTTCTGAATTATGTAACTCTGTATTTATTGCAATCCCAAAGAAATCAGGAACCTTGGAGTGTGATCAACATAGAACAATTAGTATAATGAGTCACATCACAAAGATTTTGCTACGAATTATCATGCAAAGAGTGAGGAAGAAAATACAACCTGAAATAGGTGAAGAAAATGTGGGTTTGTAGAAGGCAAGGGTACAGTAAATGCTGTGTATATGCTGCGAACAGTTATTGAACGTGCTATAGAAATAAACAAGGATATACACCTTTGAATTATTGACGACACAAAGGCTTTTTATAGAGTTAGACATGTCAACATGGTAGATATGCTTGCAGATCTACAAATTGATGGGAAAGACATTAGACTTATAAAAAGCATATATTGGAAACAACAAGCTGCCATAAGGATTGATAATGAAGTGGGACAATATCAGTCTATTAAGAGAGGTGTTAGGCAGGGATGTATAATGTCTCCAGATCTTTTTTTTCCCCTAAACAGTGAAAATATTTTCAGGAATGTTGAAGATATAAATGGAATCAGCATTGGAGGACGAAACATCAATAACATTAGATATGCAGATGATACAGTATTGATTGCATGCAATACACAAGATCTACAACAATTAGTAGACGCGGTTGTTGTACACAGTGAGCAGCTGGGGTTGGAATTAAATTGTAAGAAGACACAAGTTATGGTCGTCACTAGGAAGAACGAAGTACCACAATATACAAGTAAATGGGAATATTCTTCAACAAGTGAATTGGTAAAATTATCTCGGAACTGTCATAACATCTGATGGGAGATGCCTTGAAGAGATTAGAACAAGAATCGCCATGGCGAAAGTAGCCTTTAGCAAGATGAAAAACATTCTGACCAATAAAAAGATGTCAACTGAAACGAGAAAAAGAGTGTTGAGGGGATACATAGAGCCTGTTCTTTTGTATGGATGTGAAACTTGGACAATGTGCAGTCAAGCTGAAAAACATCTGATGGCTGCAGAAATGTGGTTTCTGAGGAAAATGCAAAGAATACCATGGACAGACAGAAAAACCAATGACCAAGTACTACAAGAGACAAATGAAAATCGTAAATTTATTAGAGAAATGAGACGTAGACAGTCAACATTTGTTGGACATGTTATGAGAAGAAATGGATTGGAGAACTTAGTGACAACTGGCAAGATCGAAGGGAACAGATCATGAGGAAGACCGAGAGTAAAATACCTGGATGGCTTGGTCACATGGCATGGACGAGACAGGAACACTGAGCTGATCCACAACGCTGGTGATCGAGTGAAATGACGAGTCATGACCGCCCACGATTTCCGGCATGGCACATGATTGATTGATTGAAGAAGTCGTTTTTCTTATCAACGTGACTTCCCGAACGTATGAAGCTGACTTGGTGTATTCAATTTTCCTATCATTGATTCAATAAAGACACCCCCGTGCTGAAGAAAAATCGAATCTATCCAGCTAATATGCCAGAAGAAAGGGAGCTTTTAGAACAAAGATGGATTACAATTTGGGATATAGACGGGAAATGATAACATTAGTCTCTTGGAAACATAATGAGTGGTCATGTTGAAAACCGTAACTGGCTTGTTATAGTGTTCATCACCCAGGACCCAGTGGCTTGTCCTGTGCAAAACGTATCCATCATAACCCGGAAATTGAAGGAAAGACGCTAGTCACAGGCATTGGAACTCCATTAACCCCTCCCCACGACGCCTGACAGCATAAGTGGAAGACATCAACAACAACAACAACAACAACAACAACAACAACAACAACAACAACAACAACAATCTTTCGAGGTTCCTCTTTATCATAAGCCTGATTGTCTGCATATGGTGCAATCATATATAAATAATCACATTTATGGTGTGGTATTCCTCTTCTCTGTATCCTCGGTAACTTCTATATGGCAACTTTTACAGACTTTCATCATCTCCTTAAAAAAGAAGTTTATTGCATATCCTTCACATGATGTGGCAGTCAACGCCATCGTTGTTTGGCTGTTTGTGATTTCATGGCAAGTTTACGTTCAGTAGTTTGTTGTTGCTTTCTAAACGATCAGTACTCATAGCTTCTTTGTATGGGAACCAACGTACGGCGGTCTGCTTCCAAATTTCCCCCACCTGTGTTTCGAGCACGGTATGTGGGATTCGCCACAGAGTCGGTATCTTGGGCATGTCTTTTACATACCCATAATATGTTTATTTTCCTCAACTGTATTTGTATTAATAACCAGTCATTTTCAATACTGAGCGCTTCCTGTGTAGATCTGTTTATTGTCTTTTTTTCGTCCAGTGAATTTTGAACTGTTTTTTTCCCGCGTTTCCATCCTGTTGTAGAATATTGCGGTCAGCACCACCATCTTTCAGCTGTATGTTGATTCCTAGGCTAGATTACGCTCATCAGCACGACACGACTTTCTGAGCGACCGGCTCCATACTCTCATAAGTCACTGGCGCGAATCGAACCACTTCTAATTCTCGTGCCTCACGTCAATCACGAGAGTATTCGGGGTTAACGGAGAAAGCTGCTAACCCCTCGGCCAGGGAGCCGGCTGATTTTTGAACTGTAACAATACTTATATTCACAGACGCATATATGTCCTTCACTGATTTGAGTTGAGTTAAGAACCGACATGACTGCACTTAGGACATTCCCATACGTGCTCCGAACCCTCGTTCCACAGTCAGCGAAGAGTCATACTACTAATCGTTTCCATCGCTCTCTGATTAAATGATCTCCTGGCCTTCCCTCTCAATTATAAGATTCTTCCAGAACCCCCGCCGATCCCCCACAATATCATTCTTTCCACATATGGGTTCTCAATCTATTTCCCCGCCTTCTCCAACTGGTCCAATAAGCGCATGACCACCTTCCCCCTTGTCCATAGACAATCTACCACCAAGAGGTGCATTCCCTGCTAGCCTATCAGCCTGTTCATTCCCCTGCACATCTGCATGGCCTGGGCAAAATATCCATAAAATTCTCACAATCTGTGATGTCTGAAGCGACTATAGCCATTCCACACGAAACATTCCTTTCTCCACCTACTACGCATACTCTTTGAATCCGTAATGAATACAATGTGTGTTGCGGTAGTCTCTTCTAGCCAACGGAATGCCGCTGTTACTGCCTCCACCTCCATTCTCATGCTGGAGGTCGTAGTCTCATATGCCAGGCTCTCCGTTCTCAAGACGCGTCCATTAGCCTTTGCAATAAAACCCCAACCACTATGTCTGTTTCTCACCACCGCCCCATCGGTGTAGGTGACTATGTCACCTTGATGTGTATTACTCCGGATCAGTTGTTGCACTTCAAACTCAGTGCGGCCCGCTGCCAATTCTTTGCACTCACAACCCAGTGTTCCTATTACATTGTGCCAGTCCGTCATGTCTTCCGGAACTTCAACCCACTCTTTTTCACGATTGGTGGTTACTAGATCACACACCTGACGTATAGAAAGTTCTTCCCGTGCCATCCAGGACCTGCCTCGTCTTAGTCTACGACCCTTGACCATATCTATAGCTGCATGCAGGGAGTGATCCCTATCTGCAGCAACTCTCAGGTACCATTTGGCCTGAATCCCTATCCGTCATTGTTGGTAGCGCCAGGATATGCCTCATGCATATAATTGGTGTGTCCTTTGTGCACCCTAGGATTACCCGCATGGCAGCATTCTGTATGCGCTCCAACCTTTCGAGCTGGCTCTTTAATATTGTCAGCAGCCCCAAACCATACTCAATGACATAAATTATTAACTGCTGAAAGAGCCTGTAAAGCATCCCCTGATCTACCACGGTTTCCGCCATAGCCCTCAATGCATTAAGTCCCCTACCAGCCTTCACCATCAAAGCCTCCACATGATACCCAAGTACTTCAATTTACTCTCTCGACTAAGATGACATCAATTCAACATAATGCCTGGGACATCTGCCTTGACGATCCGGTTATCCAGAGAGTACCACACAACCGATGCCTTGTCTGGGTTTATAACGACCCTTGCGTCCCTGCACCACTCTGCAACCTGTTTACTGCCACCTGTAAGTCTTCCGCCAAACTGGCCCTGTCTCTGCCCTGTATGTATACCAGCACATCATCTGAAAATGTCAAGATTCTACCCAAACCTGGTGTCTCAATAGCTGCGATTTTGCTGGTGTAAACTCACTGATTTGTTAAATGTCCAAGTGTCACACGAAATTATGCCATAGGAAAGACTCGTGCTCTCCGTACGATGGATTTTGCTGCTCTGTCTCTTTCAACCCACAACGGTTTTAATTGCTTCAGTTCTAACAGACCAGCGTCCGTGGCTTTCATGATAGTGAAAGGCAGACTCACAATTTCCGGACATGCCCAGTCGAGGCGAAGGTTTGTAATCAATCGCGGATGATTTGGAGGGAGTCTGGAGGGAGTCTCTGTAGCGAAGTAGTCAAGCCGTTTGACTCGGGCTCCGAAGGTTGTGGGTTCGATTCCGGGCCGCGTCCTTCGGTTTGCGAGTTAAATGTTTCAGAGACTCCTGTGGGTCGTCCCTAAAAGCTACGGAGTTCGTGCTTTGTGCGACGCTTTCCGTGCTGCGGAAAGAGACCGAGCCATATGGGATAAAACCCGGTGCAATGAAGTCGACCCTGTCGACTTTCAAACGACTTTTTTAAGCGGATGATTTGGAAGCTGATCGCTTTGTGCTGATTTTATTTTCGATGGTATGGGTCGTTGGCCGTTTCAAATAACAATGGCAAAATACTGAAAGCAAATCTGCTTAATAAGTAACAAACAGTCAATACATTCTGGGGTTGATTGCAACATAGTGTGAAGTATATGCAAGTAACTTTAGTCCTATCGGAGGATTATGTGTCCTTTTAATTTCTGTCATCTCATTTATATCGCCTATTAGCTCTGATTCGTGATATTCAGAACTGTTCACTTTCTGTAATGTATCTCCTTTGATAGATATATTTGTTTGCATCTTTTCTGGTAACATTTCTCATTATCTCTGTTTATGTTACTCATCTCATCTCATCTCATCATGTTCCTCTTATACCTTGCGGTGTCGAGGTGAAGTATAAACTTCGTGAGAGTGCCCGGTTATGGGCTTCGTATATCGACATTCCCATGGATTCTGCTATTCTCTCCGTTCAACGTTTACGTGGTCGGCCTCTTCCACTGTTTCCATCTGATCTGTACATCATTGCTTGTTGTGGCATGCTGTTGACTGGTAACCTACTTGCATGGCCAAACCATTTGACTTGCTGCTTTATAATAAAATCTAGTGCTACTTTAACCCCCACTTTAGTCCTGATTTCTTCATTTCTGATCTTATCTCTTCTTGATACGTTGAGTATCTACTCAGGAACCTCATTTCTGTTGTTGTGATTTTTCTTTTCTCTTTTTCTGTCATTGTCCAGGTTTGGCATTAGTAGCACAGAGTTGGTGGGAAGATTGTGTTGTAAAGTGGTTTCTTAGTAGTAACTGATACATGTTTGTTCTTTAGTATTGGTGCCATTGTTTATGTTACATTAAGATATAAATGTTGTTTTCAACTTGGTTCTTGCACTGACTTGACTAGTTTCTGAATTCCCATTGTTACTGTTGATGGTTACTCAGTCGTCAAGAATTACTATTCCTGCGATTACAAAGGGGTCATAGTGTTTTTGCCAATATTTTGTCCACCATTCCTCGAGATGTTTTCAGTATAGTAGTTAATCAGATAAGTGGACACATTGCAATATGACTTCCTGTTGTATTTCAAACGAACCTGTTGTATAATCAAATACTCTCACGTTAACCTTTTGTTTACTGTGTGATTCTTTTGCTCGCGTGTCGGTCCATTGGTCATGAGTTCGAATCAACACCAGGACGGATTATTGAAATTGTAAAGGCGGTAATATCACGCCTGCAGTCTGTGCCTCCAAGTACATTCCCTGGTACGTATTGTAGGTCACTCCACCTGGGAGTTCAGACCAATTTAACAAACAATTCCGCGTGAATTATTAGGGCTAGCCTGTCTTAGTGTAGCAAGTCTACAGAGCGTACATCCTGTTATAAAGGCTCTGGATCCGTCTCCATGCAACAGGCACTTTCAAGCCCATGATACCTTTCAAACCCAGTTTACACTCTTGTGTTAGTATCTATATAGTCTAATACAAACCGTGTCGTACTTCACTGTTCTTTCTAAACAGCAGCGAATTTTAATATGGCCGAAATATTTCAGCTTCCGAGGCATAGTACATTGCGTCTCAGTCGCCATTATCGATTATATTTGTCTAAATTACTGGTTTCATGCTTTCCATTGCTATTCTTTCCATATCACAGTGACGTTTGATATTACCAAAACATTTAATGTTACATGTTTTTTCCAATGCCATTACTGGTTATACTGATCTAACTTATTGGTTCTCAGATGTGCTCGCAATGCCGTCTGCGTAGTCTCTTAGAAGTAATCAACACGCAAACACACAGACTACCCATGATTCTCTCAATAACACTTAGTTACCGAATGTTTGCGGTAGTTTTATTCGTGTTACCAAATGCATCTAAGAATTGCCCAAGAGCCTTAAAAAAGCATGAACATGCTCAGATATTACAAACGCAATGGGTAACACGTAAACTAACAGAACACATTCAATGCAACATAGTTTATCTTCATAACATGTGTCTTCTTCTTTTGTATTCTTTCTGGCTCATCTCTTTTGCTACAACCACGCCATTGTCGTTGTGTTTTTGTCCTGTTCTGACATAGTTAGTATAATATTGATAGTTAAAGCTTCCATACCTGATCTTAGAGTCACATGACTAGTACCGCTACCTACTACACAACGATGACTGCACCCATAGAACGTAGACTTCACATAAAGATATCAATGAAGAAGAAAAGGGAGCTGCGGTACCCTAGTGGCTAGACGCTCGCCTGCTGGACCAGTGACAAATTTATACAAATGGATCTGACCCCTCAGATCGACCCAGCATAAAATGGATCTACCTCCCAGATTGACCCCGCATAACATGGATCTGACCTCCCAGATCGACCCCGCATAAAATGGATCTACCTCCCAGATCGACCCCGCATAAAATGTATCTGACCTCCCAGATCGACCCAGCATAAAATGGATCTGACCTCCCAGATCGACCCCGCATAAAAAGGATCTGACCTCCCAGATCCACCCCACATAAAATGGATCTGATCTCTCAGATCGACCCAGCATAAAATGGATCTGATATCCCAGAGCGACCCAGCATACAATGGGTACCAGAAAAGGTCTTAGGAAGTACAGACGGCAGATGTGATACTGAGAACAACGAGTTCCGATTGGTCTATAAAAAGATGAAAGTCTACAAAACAGTCGTATTATCCACGCTGTTATACGCTTGTGAAACCTGGACTATTTACAAGCGACACGCTAGGACATTTAAATACTTCCACACAGTCTTCCTAAGGAAGCTATTGAAGATCCAATGACAAGACAATATTCCAGACACAAGTCCTAGAATGAGCGTCCATGCCCATTATCCACACTATACTCATGAAGAATCAGATTAGCTGGGCTGGTCACTTAACTCGCATGCCAGATCACAGGCTCCCTAACCGAATCTTTTACGGTGAGCTGCGTTGTGGTAAACGCTTCAAAGGTGGCCAGAGGAAACGCTTTAAAGACACTATAAAGATATTGCCCAAAGCTTTTGAAATTCATCATGACACATGAAAGACTACTGCAAAAGACCATAACACATGGCGTACATCATTTTTTTTTTTTTTTGCATATCCCTACCGATTCTCGCGCAGGTTACGTTACTCACGAGAATATATGGGATTACGGAGAAAGACTTTAACCCCTTGGCCAGGGTACATCATTACAAAACACACAAACAAGAACAAAAACCATAGCAGGAGATCCTCCTCCTGGAACGTGGGACATTCTTTGCCTACATGGTTAAAGAAAATTTCGAGCTAAAATAGGCCTCGCCAGCCATCTTAGAATTCACGGCTCAAAGCTTTCAAGCCTCACTAGATGGAATGAATGGTCATCATCCCACTTGACGGACTAACACAATACAAAGATAGTATTCTAGCATCATATGTCCACAAGGCGCGTAAAAGGTTCATTAACTTTACCTAATACTTAAAAACAAAATAAAATAAAAATAAAATTAATATTTCTGCACCGTTGGTTTCTGGTGTAACATCAAATATATATTCTAAAATTACCTCGTAACAAACCCAATATTCAAAAACTCACGGCCAGTAATCATCTTTAAAATTCGTAGCTCTTAAGACACTAGCCATCTGTAGCATGCTTTTACAGATAGTTACCTCGTCCATGGCAATTCTTCATCGATCGTTTGAAGCAGATTGGAATAATTTATTTGTCTTGCAATTTCACATAATTTTATCAGATTAAACGAATAAATGTCCCGTCACAATTTTCACATTCTAAGTCTGATAGATGTCACATGAATTAACGATTTGTTAATATGTGGCTTTCTAATGAGCTTGGAAGGTTAAGGGTTCGATGTCGGTTCTTATCATTTGCTAACAGTTCCTGACACGGGACTTGTTGCTGTGATTACGTCTTTCTTCTTCGTTTTTAGTTTGTTTGTTTGTTTGTTTCCTTTTTTGGGGTGGGGGGGGGGGGGCGCTTGCGTGTCTACTTTAGTTTTATATAACAAAATAATTGTTATCATTATTATTAATTAATTGTGAATGAACTCTGTCGCAGGCCATTGTTATTTAAAGCAACTTACCTTACTTCAGCTGGAATGTTAAATAAAAAAAGCGCTTACTTGGATTAGGTTAGTTAAGGAAACATTTAGGACAAAGGGAGTTAAAGTAGGAACAATGTTGATTTCCCGCAGGGCAATGGGATAGAGTATGATGATAAAGAAATACCTAAAACCCATGAACGAATTATGGTCAGTCTGAAGCCTAATACCATCCAGTGTTTCTATGCTGTGCTAAATGACAACTTTGGTAATCCCTAGTTCTCCGAAAGATGTTAAGTTCCAGTGCTGAGTTTGCACATCCCCATATTATTTCAGCTTGGAGAGGGCAAGGCGATATCTTGAACACTGTCGCTGTGAAGATGGCATGGCACAGGGTAGGTGAAAGTGTCCCCACCAATCTTAATCCCATAAGTGCAGAATCAATTTGAGATGTCTAAGACCTGAAAGCTAATGAACGGAGCTTAGGAGTTAACTCACAGACCAGAAGGTCAGCATGGCCGCGCGTTCTTAAACGTCCGGTGTACTGATGCCGAGGTAAAGTGTTCAACCCCTAGTCTGGACAACTGGACTAAAATGTTGACTTCTCGTCCTTGACTTGGAAACGTAAATTACAAGTACCTTTGAAGTCGGAGTAAGTTAGCTTGATGGCGAGGGACACTGATAATAGGGAAAGATAGTTGACAGTCAGTCAGGATTTCGGCCAAAATATTCTGCCATACGGCACTAACAAACATGATAGAAAACTGGCATCAAAATATTACCAACAATACTCTATGTGGAGCGGTGTTTATAGACTTTAGGAAAGCATTCGATATGATAGATCATACTATTCTAATTAAAAAACTAGAAACAATGAAAGTAAGTTTTAATATAGTGACATTAATAAAATCATTCTTATTAGACAGAAAGCAAGTAGTATCACACAATAAAGTTTTATCTCAAGCCATTACCATTAATATTGGAGTACCTCAGGGGTCTATTCTTGGCCCTCTATTATTTGCCATTTATATAAATGATCTTCCATTAAATCTGTCGTCGTCCTGCGATCTATTTGCTGATGACTGCACAGTATATACAAACGCTGTTGATCGTAATGTGCTAGAATTATCCTTGCAACAGGAAATAAATAGTGTAGTTAACTGGAGTCATGCAAACCGCATGCAAATTAACATTACTAAAACAAAGTCTATGTTAATAGGAACCAGGCAAAGACTTCACACTCTAAACTCGCAGAGAACTCTTCAGCTGCACATTGGCAGCACGCCTGTAGAAAGTGTCACCGAGCACAAGACACTGGGTGTTATCATAGATCAAAATCTAACTTTTAACTCACATGTTCATGCTCTAGTTAAACAAATAGCCAAAAAAGTATACCAACTTGCCAAAATTAAAAATTTCCTTGACGAAAACACAAGAAAGATATTCTATACTTCTCATATACAAACACATATTGATTACTGCTCCACAGTCTGGGATGGATGCTCCAAATCAATAACAAAACGCCTATATTCACTCCAGAAAAGGGCAGTGCGTTTAATTAATGGTGAAAAGCTTACCGACAATTCTAACCTATATAAACGTCCCCGGTTACTGCCACTCCACAAGCGCCTGCTTTTTAATAAAACCAAACTAATTCACAAAATCCTATTTCAAAATGCTCCAAGCTACCTTTGGCCATTGTTTAAATATAACGCTAGACATAGCGAACGACTAAATATACTTCATGTCCCTAAACCTAGGATAGACTTATATAAAACAAGCTTAGCATACTCTGCCGCTCAGTTGTGGAACAATCTTCCACAAGAAATCAAAGACACCACCAATCATGATACATACATTCGCAACCTGTTTGAACACTACCTTAGTACAGACTACATTCCCCCATAACAAACAACACAAAAAAGACAATAATGGTAACTTATCTCAAACGACAACTAGCCAAAAAACATTCCCTTATGTATGGCACGTTACACCCTCCATAGGTATTTATAATGCCCATGTTAAACACTGCTTCAGTGAGTCATTTGTTATTGATTATTTTTCATGCGTTTTAATGTTCCTTTGTTGTCAAAAGTTGCTTCATAAGTAATGTTGAATGAAAGAATGTATGAGAGGAAATAGAAAAGAAGGGCAGAATGTCAGACGGGCCTGCGTGCCCAATTCTTAACCCTTTGAAAATAAAGACTTATTATTATTATTATTATTATTATTATTATTATTAAAGCGAATCCACAAGCGTTCAGTGCTACTAGAAGAGTGTGTATGGACTACGCTTGACTTCAAAGCGAGAGAGCGCCAAAAAAACATAACAACAACTGACATACCTTTACATGCCTCACAATCAACCATCCAAGCAGCCAACCAGCCAATCAACAATAGTGAACATTTTCATTTCGTTTTGTACTGTTGTGTGTATCTATGAGCTAGGGGTACTGAACGCAATTTCATAACTCAACTTAGCAGATTCAAAGTCAGTCACATGCGATTTGGGAGCATATATCTTTATGTTGATTTTCACAAAGGTATGACCATCCACCTTTCAGAAATCTATGGCAAAATACTAAACGGAAAAGAGCCGATAAGATCACAAACAGCCAATAAATGCTGAAGTTGAATGCGACGTTCTGTAAAAGACATGAAACTAACAACATTAGCTGATGTAAAGTAAAGTAAAGTAAAGTAAAGATAAGTAAAGTAACGTAAAGTAAAGTAACGTAAAGTAAAGTGGAACCCCTGTATCACGTCACAGAGTTATGATAGTAAAGGACAGCACTATTACAAGACTTGGGGTGCACTGGTAGTGTGGTAGCAAATTACACGACCCTGTTACAGGTCTTGGGGTGTGTTAGGCTTATGGTACTGGCTCAGATGATTCGCATGACGTCCATGGCATCACCGCCCACTGGAAGCAACTCTCGAACATTCATCAGCTCCCCTGCCTCGTGTATGTTCATGCCCAGGCGTCTTTAATGCCCCATGTCCACTTTCGTATTAGTTGGCATCCGCCTATACCTCCAGGGACCATGCCTTCCATCACTGTTCTGTTTTAACCACCATGATGTTTAATGTGGACACAGAATTTCAGTTTCCGAGACATGATGCTGTATGAGCTAACTGTCTTCGATTTTCAGATCTTGCAGAATGTCAGTACTTTTCATACAAAATATCCAGTGTGTCTAATTAATCCGGCTTGAAATGGATTCGCATAAAATAATAAAGATATATAACACATGGACATTGATTGAAATCTCCGTTCGCGCAGCAAGCATGGCAGGTGACTTCTGATCGTTAGAAGGTGTACCCATTTCCGGATTGTTTCAACTATTCACCTTCATTACATTGGGGAGGGGGGAGGGCCCACCCAGGTCATCACTCCGGGTTTCTATATACGGCCGTGCGATCGTACATTGTTTGGAGACAGACGTTCGAGATGTTTTCTTGCTTGTCCCATAAATGCTCATTGTGACTGCTTATAAGCCACCAATCCCTAATGGAAGAGGGCATCGTACACCTGGTACTTCGATCATCACACATGCTATAGCACCTTCGGCCTTGAGAAGCCAGCTTCTTCCCTGGCCGTTCGCCTCTGTTGTCGCCTCCACGTTTGAGGTTCGCTATGCACCAGTACACGTCGTTGCTGTCAAGTTGCTTTCTTCGCACCCTGTTCATAGTTCACAGAGCCGCACCCCTGTTCGTCCTCGGGAAGCCAGATCTTCCTCGGGTCAAAATCAAAATGTACTGAACAGAAAAGTCATAAAATCCTAACACAAAAACTCGGAACATGGACCAAAAATGATATATATCGAGTAATGAAGACATAAATATCTAACATAAAAACATACAATGCTTCAAAGAAATCAAATGTACCGAACACAGACGACAAATGAAACATGAGATAAACACCACACGCCATTGTGTGTGTGTGTGTACATATATATATATATATATATATATATATATATATATATATATATATATATATATATATATATATATATATATATATATATATATATATATATCAGAGTAGACAGAAAAACATAACAGGCCATCACAATACATACACTATACACCAAATTCACCATGCGGAGAAGCCAGAAAAACTCACCTTAGATCTGTGAATATCCCCATCGTCTGTTTCGCCAACTCCCAAAAGTTTTCTTGTTTTTAATCGGCTGTGAAGATCGCCGCTGCTGTGCTTCCTGAAACATTAAACATTCGGTTAATTTACGCCCACAGCGTCAAAGAAAACATTCAGTTAATATGCGACCACAGCGTCAAAGAGCGTCATGGAACCCCAGTTATGCGAAACACAACTTGGATTTAGGAAAAACAAAGGATGCACAGACGCTATTTTTGCTCTTAGATAACTTATAGAAAAATCAATCGAATTCAATGAAATACTCTACTCAGCCTTTGTCGACCAAGAAAATAGAGTAGATAGAAACAAGCTGTTGGAAATCCTTAAATAATGTGGAGTGAGTACATATCTAACAACGCTATATAGAAGCTTATACAACACCAGTGAATGCACAGTGAGAGCAACTGGAGGATACTCAGAACCCTTCACCATAAGATCTGGAGTACGACAAGGTTGTGTCCTGTCCCTCTCTTGTCCGTAACATATATAGACAACATATGTAAAGAAACCAGCCAATCAGAGATCGCAAGAATACCGCATGATGAGAACACAGAAGAAGAACCATCTGCAAATATAACCATTAGAGAACTCCTGTTTGCTGACGACCAAGCACTAATAGCAAAATCAGAAGCTGAATTACAAGACCACATAAATAGTCTAAACGAAATGTGTAGGGAACATAACATGAAAATTAGCACAATCAAAACAGAGGTAATGACTATAACTAAAGAAGAAAAAACAACAACAATTCACCTAAACGAACATCCCTTGAAACAAGTAAAGAGTTTCAAGTACCTGGGAAGTATAATATCATCAAATGGCAGATCAGAAGACGAGATCGAAAATAGATGCAATAAGGCAAACCAACTCATTGGACAAATGGCACCAATACTAAAGAACAAACATGTATCAATAACTACTGAGAAAGCACTTTACAGCACAATCGTCCTACCAACTCTATGCTACCAATGCCAAACCTGGACAATGACAGAAAAAGAGAAAAGAAAAATCACAACAACAGAAATGAGATTCATGAGAAGAATACTCAACGTATCAAGAAGAGATAAGATCAGAAATGAAGAAATCAGGACTAAAGTGGGGGTTATAGAAGCACTAGATTTTAGTAGAAAGCAGCAAGTCAAATGGTTTGGCCATGCAAGTAGGTTACCATTCAACAACATACCACAACAAGCAATGATGTACAGGCCAGATGGAAACAGAGGAAGAGGCCGACAACGTAAACGTTGGACGGAGGGAATAGCAGAGTCCATGTGAACATCGATACATGAAGCCCATAATCGGGCACTCTCACGATGTTTATACTTCACCTCGACACCGCAAGGTACAAGAGCAAATTGATGAGATGAGATGAACAACAACAACAACAACAACAACAATAACAACAACAAAACTTTATTTTGAAAGGGTTAAGAATTGGGCACGCAGGCCCGTCTAACATTCTGCCCTTTTATCACTCAACATGATGAGATGAGATGAGAGCGTCAAAGAGAACATTAAGTTAATATACGCCCACATCGTCAAAGAAAACATTCATTTAATATGCGCCTGCATGGTCAAAGGAAACATTCAATTAATAGATGCCCACGGCATTGAAGAAAGCGTGGATCACAACATTAGAGAGGGAAAATATTAAGACACTGTTTAGTTTCCCCAGAAATATAGAAATAATGTTTAAGTATGTTGACAACAAATAATGAGCCGTCAGTATCCCCGGGGATTCTTAGTTGAAAGCATGTTGGTGATTAAATGGCTTCGGTAACGACCAAGATGTTTTTTTTTTTTTTTTTACAATGGTATCAAACACATTTCTAGGAAGCCTGGGGGACAGCGTTTGCATTGGATTACTGATGAGTGCCGACCGAAAACATAATTAACTTTTATACATAAAAATATGCACTTTTATTGACGACTCATAAGTGGAATTACATTTGGGGGACACATCATCAATAACATTTTTCATGTGGATGATAAATTATTGATTGCAGATAATGAGCAGGATCTACAACATTTAGTGGGTGCGGTTGTTTCACACCGTGAACAATTATAGTTAGAATTAAATTGTAAGAAGACACACATTAAGGTCGTCATTAGGAAGAAAGAAATACCACAATGTAATATACAAGTAAATGGGAATATTCTTACACAAGTGAGTCGGTAAAATTATCTCGGAGCAGTCATAACATCTGATGGGAGATGCCTTGAAGAGATTAGAACAAGAATCGCCGTGGCGAAAGTAGCCGTTTGCAAGATGGAAAATATACGGACCAATAAAAAGATGTCAGTTTCAATCTGGAGTGTCTTCTCCGTGATTACATGTTGTCTTTGTGTATTGTTTGTTTGCTTATGAAGGCTAGTGGCCGCAACGTCCAGTGTTTCCCGTAATTGTGTTCTATAAAGCTGCATTAGTTTGTGTTATGCTATATTGTATACATAGAATCTGTACTTTTGTATGGATGTAAAGCGTGGACAATGAGCATACAAGCTGAGAAACATCTAATGGCTTTGGAAATGTGGTTCTGGGGAAAATACAAAGAATACTATGGACAGACAGAAACACCAATGAAACAAATGTAAACCGTAAATTGATAAGAGAAATTAGACGTAGACAGTCACAATTTCTTGGATACGTTGTGATAAGGAATAAATTGTAGAACTTGGTGATAACTGATAGGGTTGAAGGGGAAAAAACAAGTACAAGGAAGAGAGGTAAATACTTGGATGACTTAGCCACTTGGTATGGTCGAGACAAGAAGACAGAGTTAATCCACGACTCCGGTGATCGCATGACATAGCGAAACATGACCGCCCACCTTTATCGACATGGCGCGTGATGCTGATGATGATGATGATGATGATGATGATGATGATGATGATGATGATGATGATGATGATGATGATGATGATGATGATGATGATGATAAGAAGGTGAGGTAAGAAGCAAATTATGTTTATTGACATTAATAACGACTAGTAACTTAATGTAGTCGGGAATCCCTGCCACAAACACCCACACAGCAGACCACCAGAGGTGTCCTAATCACGTTAAGTAGGAAATCAAACACTGTTCCAGTATGGAAAAGAAGTTATACTGCCGTACAAGATGTATCGTGAAGAAAGGAACACACAGTTATAAAGCTAAATGAAAATATCCCATATGAATCTGTTTATAACGAACAATATTATACATAATGCGTCACCAGTGATTCAGTGCGAAATAGCTTTTGGAATAACCACTCCCGGGGGCCAAGTTAGATATGTTAGTTCAAAAAGCAACAGAAAGAATTTGTTAACATTTGACTGGATAACACAGTATAATGCTATCGCCTACACATTATTCCATTATGTATACTGTGTTGAGTAATTGTTTGAAACCTGACTACATAACTGACCGGATAACACAGTATAATGCTATCGCCTACACATTATCCCATTATGTATACTGTGTTGACTAAATGTTTGAAACCTGACTACATAACTGACCGGATAACACAGTATAATGCTATCGCCTACACGTTATCTCATTATGTATACTGTGTTGACTAAATGTTTGAAACCTGATTACATAACTGACCGGATAACACTGTATAATGTTATCGCCTACACATTATCTCATTATGTATACTGTGTTGACTAAATGTTCGAAACCTGATTACATATACAATGGAAAGTAATGACAGATGGCAGTTACCATTTCACGCTACTGTTGCCATTGCATGTATTTTGATTTCGATAACTGTCGTTCACGGTCAAGTAGAATTTGACCTTTAATAATCATTTGACTAATCCCAATTTGGGTTACTAATATAACCTAACATTCATTCATCATATACCATGCCGACAAGCATAGGCGTTCATGTTTCGCCATCTAACTCGATCACCAGTGTCGTGGATCAGCTCAGTGTTCTTGTCTCAACCATGCCACGTGGTCAAGTTATCCAGGTATTTACTTCTGTCTTTCTCTTGTTCTCTTACCCTCGATCTTGCCAGTTACCATGAAGTTCTCCAATTTATTTCTACTCATAACGTGACCAAAGACTTTCTACGCTTAGTTTTTCTAGTGAGTTTTCGATTTTCATTTGTTTCTTGTAGGACCTGGTCATTAACCTTTCTGTCTGTCCGTGATATTCTTTGCATTTTCCTCAGAAACCATATTTCCACAGCCATCAGATCTTTTTTCAGTTTATCCGCTCATTGTCCATGATTGACATCCATACAAAGGTACAGGTTCTATGTAGCCCATGAACACTCTTTTTTCTCTATACAAATGACATATTTTTATAGGTCAGTATGTCTACATCTTGCAGATATCGCCATGGCATTTCTTGATCTAATCTCTTCAAGGCATCTTGCATCAGATGTATGACTGTTCCGAGATAATTGTACCGATTCACTTGTTTAAGAATATTCCCTTTCACTTGTATATTACATTGTAGTATTTCCTTCTTCCCAGTGACGATCATAATCTGTGTCTTCGTACAATTTACGAGGGGAAGTCAATAAGTAAGTTACAAATGGTTGTATAAAAATAACTATATGATAACAACTTGAAACCAGTTTACTTTTATACTTACATTGTCCCTTTATTTCTAAACATAATTTCCACCAACATTGAAGCACTTATCCCATTGTATTATCTATCCTCCCAAACCGGCTGCATAGAACTGCGTGCTCTGTTTTCTAAATCACGTTTTCACTTCACATTCAACTTCGGCGTCATTCGCGAAATGTCTCCTGCCAAGGTGGGTTTTCAGTGGACCAAAAAGGTGGAAATTGCTAGGGGCTAAGTCGGGGCTGTAAGGTGGATATTCCAGAACTTCCCACCTTATTTTGTTAATTTTCTCCTGAGCTAATCGAGCCGGATGTGGTCTGGCATTGTCATGAATAAGCAACACTCCTCTAGTCAGCAGTCCTGGACGTTTTCTTCGAATTGCATCATGAATCATCGATAGAATTTCACAGTACGATTCAGAATTCACATTGTCACCTTTCTTCTTGAAATTGGTTAAAAGCCTTCCTTGATAATCCCAGAACACTGTCAGCATAACCTTCCCTGCTGATGGCGTAACCTTGAATTTTTGGACACAGGGCGAAGAAGGATGTTTCCATTGTATTGAAGCACGCTTTGATTTGTGCTGGTAGTGATGCACCAATGATTTGTCCCCAGTAACAATCCTGTTCGGCATGTCTTCTCTTTCATCTTCGTATCGACAGAGATGATGCAAGGTCAGGCCAAATCGGTTCATTTTGTGTTCCTCCTTCAATTGTCTGGGTAATCACCTTGAGCACACTTTCTTAAATATCAATCGATCATGCATTATGCTGTATGCTGAACCATGTGAGTACCCTATTGCAGATGCTACAGAGTCTATCGTTACTCGCCTGTCACCTCTAATCATCTCCTCCACCCGCTGCACGGATGCTTCTGTTGCAATCTGAACAGGACGACTAGATCAGATTTCATCAACAATTTTAGAGCGTCCTTGAGAAAATGTTTCTACCCAGCTATGCACCGCTTTACGGGACAAACATTTGTCAGCATAAACAGGAACCATTTCCTTATGAATGTCCTTTGCGGGCAGTCCTTTTCCCCACAATAAACGCACACCAGCACGTTGCTCTGTGGTTGCACACTCCGTAAGTACAGTCGCCATTTTGTTTATGCGCTGTGCATGCGTATGAGACACCACCTGACGAACGGGAATATAAAGTTCGATGTTGCTGTCACATAATGACACATGTAGAAAACACCAACTACATTTACCTGCCATCCCACAGAACTGTGTGACGTACTCATTGGTTCTTCCTCGTAATTCTAACCTCAGTTGTACACTATGTGCAACAACCGCTTCTACTAAATGTTGCAGATCCTGCCCATTGTCTGCAATCAATTCTGTATCATCCACATACCTAATGTTATTGATGTTACGTCCCGCAATGATAATTCCTTTAATATCTTCTACATTTATGAAAATAATTTGATATTGACTTGCTTCACTATCAATCTCTATGGCAGCTTTTTATTTTCAATCTATATATATATATATATATATATATATATATATATATATATATATATATATATATATATATATATATATATATATTGCAAATCTAATGTCTTCCCATCAATTTGTAGATTTGCAAGCATCATTATCATGTTGACATATCTTACTTTATCAACAGCCGTTATATAGTCAATAAAGCAAAGATGGAGGTATATACACAGCATTTATTGTACCCTTGACTTCTACAAATCCACATTGCTCTTTTCCTATTTCGGGTTGTATTTTCTTCCTAATTCTTTGCATGATAATTCTTAGCAAAATCTTCGTGATGTTTCTCATTATACTATTTGTCCGATGTTGATCACACCCCAAGGCTCCTGATATCTTTAAGATTGCAGTAAATATAGAATTACATAATTCAGGGGGTATCTCCAGTATCATATATTGTGTTCATCAATCTGGTGATTTAGTCTATTCCATATTCTTCTAGAGCATTGATAATTTCTGTTCTGGTGTTGTCTGAACAGGGGGTCTTGCTATATTTCATATGGTTCAGAGAATTCTGAACTATTATTATTTCGAATATTATACTATTCTTTTCTTGTATCATCATAAAGATTTTTCACATAGCCTGATCTTACACATAAAATCTAACCTTTTTCTATTGTGATTTTCCATATCTTTTTAGGCAGCCTGTTGATGTATATGTTCTTTTATTAGTAAGCTCCTGAATTCTTTTGTGTATTAATTTTGTACTTTTATTTTTGTGTTGTTTTTCAATGTCTATGCAATTTTTCTCGAGCCATACTTCTTTTGCCTCCGTACATAATGTTCTGACTTTTCTGTGAATCTCTTCATATTTAACACGAATGTTTTGTTGTCTTCTTAATTCAATTAGTTGTAACATTTCTTCAGTCATCCATTTCTTACAATCTACTTTCTTTAATTTTGGAATATTCCTTTCTGCAGCCGCCAAACTTATTGAATTCTTCAGCATTTCCCAGTGATCATCCGAATCTTGAAATAGGATGTCTAGATCAGATAATATTTCAAATCTGTTCGTTAATTCTATGTTAAAATTATCTTGTATTTCATTGTCATTTCTCAATGTACACATATCATATATAGTGTTTCATGGTGAATACTTGACTTTCTTTAACCTTACCTTTAGTGTACCTGTTATCAATCTGTTATCACTGTAAAAGTCTGCATTTGGAACTGTTTTTGCGATTGTTAACGCATTTCGAAACCTTTTGCAAATCAAGATGTAATATAATTCATATAATCCAAGTGGACCGAGAGAATTAACACATCTCACGACCAGTAATTACTTTTATTGTACACTAGGACAATTTCTTTAGTGATCGAACATATCACACAATGGGTTTCCCAACGCTGCATACACTCCGTACCATAAGCAAGGATCTATCTCTGTGTGTTTCAGAAGCACACATAAATCATGATATTTTTATGAGGGTATTTTCGTGATTTTGACATTTCGCCTGGTCTGTTAGGTTATCAGCCTGCTTATCTGCATGGTCAAGAAAGTCAAGAAATATTTAACACGAGCAAAGTCCACACGGATCCTCCAAGTGTTTCGACCTTATTCGAGAAAGCTTGATGCTAAATACACGGCACACGGATTAGGGGAGAGTGTACCTTCCGCGGTTTGCTCATATTTCACTATTTGACACTGAATCGAATTTGGTCTTCTGGAATTTGAAGCGACTCTTCCTAGACGCAGACCCGTGTGATAAATACCACGTCATACCTAGACGCAGACCCGTGTCATAAATACCACGTCACCTCTAGACGCAGACCCGTGTCATAAATACCACGTCATACCTAGACGCAGACCCGTGTCATAAATACCACGTCATACCTAGACGCAGATACATATGATATATACCACGTCATACCTAGACGCAGACCCGTGTGATAAATACCACGTCATACCTAGACGCAGACCCGTGTCATAAATACCACGTCATACCTAGACGCAGACCCGTGTCATAAATACCACGTCATACCTAGACGCAGATACACATGATATATACCACGTCATACCTAGACGCAGACCCGTGTGATAAATACCACGTCATACCTAGACGCAGACCCGTGTCATAAATACCACGTCATACCTAGACGCAGACCCGTGTCATAAATACCACATCATACCTAGACGCAGATACATATGATATATACCACGTCATACCTAGACGCAGACCCGTGTCATAAATACCACGTCATACCTAGACGCAGACCCGTGTGATAAATACCACGTCATACCTAGACGCAGATACATATGATATATACCACGTCATACCTAGACGCAGACCCGTGTGATAAATACCACGTCATACCTAGACGCAGACCCGTGTGATAAATACCACGTCATACCTAGACGCATACCCCTGTGTTAAATACCACGTCATACCTAGACGCATACCCCTGTGTTAAATACCACGTCATACCTAGACGCAGATACATATGATATATACCACGTCATACCTAGACGCAGACCCGTGTCATAAATACCACATCATACCTAGACGCAGACCCGTGTCATAAATACCACGTCATACCTAGACGCAGACCCGTGTGATAAATACCACGTCATACCTAGACGCATACCCCTGTGTTAAATACCACGTCATACCTAGACGCAGACCCGTGTCGTAAAGACCACATCACCTCTAGGTACAGACCCGTGTCGTAAAGACCACATCACCTCTAGGTACAGACCCGTGTGATAAAGTCCACGTCACCACTAGACGCAGCCCCGTGTGATAACAACCACATCACCTCTATACGCAGACGCGTGTGATAAAGACCACGTCACCACTAGACACTGACCCGTGTGATAACAACCATATCACCTCTAGACGCAGACCCGTGTGATAAAGACCACATCATTTCATTTTGGTTAATAGACGCCTGGTCAAATTCGCTAAGAATTACTCTCGCATTCAATGAGCCATGTCTACTCATGTGGTTTAGGGACTGAAAATTCAAACTTGACTCAACTTTACTGACGTCGCTGACTTAGATACTACTTTTATTAATGACTTCATCTGTCAATGAAGACATAATCACCGTGTTTATTTCGAATACTTTAAATTAAGATTAAATAGGCTTTGTGTGGTTACAGTATCTGCTACTTTTATTTCACTGAGTTATAATATTATTATAGATCTGTGGCGATAGTGTCTTTCGCGCAGATCACTTCCAATCAAAATAATATTTAATGTTTGCACGTTCAACGTTGATCTTACACTATAATTTTATTACCAGCATGCGTTTTAACATTACATTACAACTTTAACAATATTTTAAAAACGATAATAGATGAGGTGGACTTTGAATAACCCCTTTTGTTTGCCCGCACATCCAACCTTGATCACAAGAGGGAGTTTGTCATATGCTAATACAACATACAACATGAGAATGGTACTTGAGGATGTGACGGCTGCCTTCCGATGGTTGGAGGGCATTACAGCCAGACATACTGTGTTTGTATGGGACTCACAGTGTACGCTTCACAGATTAAAAACTGGCATTTTACGGGTGAAGTGGCCAGCATTGCTCGATATGATACCAACGCTCAGTGTATCATTGATTTCATGCTAGTGACATGCTGGTGTCTGGTGCCATGAATAGGCTGATGGATTGGCTGATGCTGCTTGTCTGGGCAGAGAACTATTTATGATAAATTCGATGTGGTGAAGGCTCTCTGGAATCGGGTGGAGAGTACGGCTGAACAGATGGAGTATCCATATATGGACAGACTGGCTGATAAGAGACTGGTAGGGGTTATGGACGATACTCTAAGAGTAGAGGTAAAGTCAGGCGGACTTTTAATCACATTGACAATGGAATAATCACCATGGGAACTCTTCGGTGACGTTTGAGGAGGAGGAGGGAGCATGTGTGGGAATATCCGGAGTGGAGCGAGATCGATTCCTAAATTCAGTATTCAATATAAACACTAAAACTAACATTCAGAACACTGAATTTTCAAACATTTCTTACGCTTACATTAGATGAGCTGGCGTACAATGAAAACCATGTAACGATAACTACATTGTGTTTCCTCTTCTTCTTTCGCCTTCAAGACAGCTTATGGAGTATATACCCCACACTTCGCCTACCAAGCTTTTTGTAGGTCCGTTCACGGTTGGATAGACGTTGTGTGTGTGTGTGTGTGTGTGTGTGTGTGTGTGTGTGTGTGGTGTGTGTGTGTGTGGTGTGTGTGTGTGTTGTGTGCATTTTTTCTACGGAATAAGATAGCCACTCTTAGACTAAGCCTCCTTAGTCGCCTTTTACGACATATTGAGGAGGTATACTGTTTTACTATTCTTTAGTTCCCGCTTGCGAACTAGGTAAAACACGGGCGAATGTTTACAAAATACCCCTTAAAATATGAGGCATAATAAACAAACAATGGAAGTTCTAATATGACAGTCTGCGCAAATTAAAGTCTTGGAGAACCCAATGGAAGCCAAAGTAAAGGCACATTTGTGAAACATGTTCCAGAGTTCTGTCTACGAAGAACTAGAAAGACATTGATGATGTCAAATCAAATGTTGGAGGACAGCGTGGCCGAATGGATAAAAGCACTTGGTCTTAAACATGCGGCGTGCTGATACCGAGGTAGTGGGTTCAAGCTCTACACCGGTCAGCTGGACTAAAGTATTGACTTCTCGTCCTTGGCTCAAGAATGTACATTTCAAGTACCTCAGAAGTCGGAGTGAGTTCTCCTGATGGAGGGAGACATTGGTAAAAGGGAAAGCTAATCGCCCCTAAAAGATGCAGCCCAGTCCACTAGAAGTAACATTACGTGTATGGACTACGCTTGAGCTCAAAGCGAGCGCACGACATAAAAAAAAAAAAACAACGAATAATCAAATGTTGTAACTGAGTATAATTGAAAGCTTGTTGATCCACACTTTTCCTACATCAACGTTAGCATTCTGTAATGCCTTTATTAGTAAATGGATATGATAGATGACAAGGATTGACAGCAAATCAAACGTTATGATAATTACCAAACAAAATCGGTAACTGAAATATTAGCTTTTAGGGAAAGACCATGAAGAGCAGATATTTGTCTATATAAGTATATAAGTAAGTAATTACAGGGAATAATGATGTGAAGCTGAGAGAGAGAGAGAGAGAGAGAGAGAGAGAGAGAGAGAGAGGGAGAGGGAGAGAGAGAGAGAGAGAGAGAGAGAGAGAGAGAGAGAGAGAGAGAGAGAGAGAGAGAGAGAGAGAGAGAGAGAGAGAGAGAGAGAGAGATCTAGGTGTTAGTAGAGAGAAAAAAGCATTCAAGGGGAAATAATCATTTCTGGCATAAAGTAACGTGCATGTAAATCGGGATTCAGATTTATGCAGAGCTGAAAAACAAATCGATGAAAGCTAGCGACAGTGGAATTACTAGATCAAAGGACTTTGTCATCAGTCATCAGATTGACCATCCTGATCATCATAATGATAATAATGACAGAAGTGATGGTTTTACAAGCAGCATATCTGTATAAACTGTCACATTTTTTCGTTATTTAAATTCTATTGCATTTTATACACATAAGATTCGGACATATATGCAGAGCTGAAAATAATCGATGACAGCTAGCCACGGTAGAGTGGCTTGATCAAAGGAGTTCGGAAAGGCCAATCTGATCATCATTTTGATAATTACATGACCGTGTTAGTTTAAAAGCTACATAGGTTGTTCTGGCTGTTACATTTCTTCGGATGTTTACAGTGTTTTAAAATTGTATATATGGGTAAACAGATCATGAAGAAACTTTCCTATACGGTATATGTCTGTCTGTCTGTGTGTCTGTCTGTGTGTCTGTCTGTGTGTCTGTCTGTCTGTGTGTCTGTCTGTGTGTCTATCTGTGTGTCTATCTGTGTGTCTATCTGTCTGTCTGTCTGTCTGTCTGTCTGTCTGTCTGTCTGTCTGTCCGTCTGTCTGTCCGTCTGTCTGTCTGTCTGTCTGGTCTGTCTGGTCTGTCTGGTCTGTCTGGTCTGTCTGTCTGTCTGTCTGGTCTGTCTGTCTGGTCTGTCTGTCTGTCTGTCTGTCTGTCTGTCTGTCTGGCTGGCTGTGTGTGTGTGTGTGTGTGTGTGTGTGTGTGTGTGTGTGTGTGTGTGCCAGCGTGTACCTGTAGGCTGTACCATCTGCTCTATTTAATAAGCTACATCACAGTGTGACCCGCAATATCATTGTGGCTGGAACGTTTGTCTGCCGGCACGGTGAGCGTGTGTTTAAATCACTCTGAGGTGAGTTTTTGATCAGAATTAGCCTCAACGCTCAGGTCAATCCAGCCTAAAATGCGTACCGTGAAATGTTCTGAGAAGTAAGGGCGGCCGATGTGATACTGACCAAATCATCCATCACCACATAATTAAATGGTCCGGACATATTGGCTCAAATGGAACAAGCTCAACCAGCTGTCAGAACGTTCTAGACGAGAACATCGAGATACCAGGCGAGAGGACGACCCAGGAAATGTTGGCTAGAAGGAGTATAAGATAATTTGGAATTCATTATGACACCCTGGAGACTGCAGCCAGAGACCGAAATTCGTGGCGTGCATATTACGCAAGGGTGCAGTCACGTGTGAGGCAACCAGGACTGCAAGAGCTGTGAAGAAAAGGCAGAACAGAAAAACCACTGCAGGAAATCCTCCTCCAGAGACGTCAAGCATTCTTTGTCCACATTGTCAAAGCACATTTCGAGCCAAAATAGGCCTTATCAGCCATCTTAGAACTCACGGCTCAATACTTTCAACCCCACTGGATGAAATGAATGGTCATCATCATTCTTGATGGACAAACAACAAGAAGATAATTTGAAGAAATCAAATATGACATTAGCAAAAGCAACAAGAAAAGCGAACAACACAAAATGACATCTACCTACTCTCTGTTATGCTTCATAGCGAAAAGAGTTGGAGAAAAGAAGAGGAAGACACATCAAGTATCCACTAGTTTATAAAATTATCGGGCAAACACCATATACCGAATTAGTAGTACACCTAACTGCATATAAACGGGTCATTTACTCTACGCCATCATGTAGCACGTTGCTCTCATCACGGCCAACAGATCAGATTCACAACCCTATACCACACCCCCAGCCTCATATATTTTCATAGGCACTCTATCTTCGTACTGGTTTACCTCTGTTTATCTTTATTTTGGTTGCCCTCTTTCTATCATCGCAAGGGTTGTCACCTGTCTATATTCGTGCTGGCTGACCTCTATCTATCTTCTGCTGGTTGACCTCTGTCTATCTTCGTGCTGGATGTCGCCTGTCTATCTTCGTGATGTCTGACCTCTATCTATCTTCGTGCTGGTTGACCTCAGTCTATCTTCTTCCTGGTTGACCTCTGTATATCTTCGTGCTCGATATCGCCTGTCTATCTTTGTGCTGGCTGACCTTTGTCTATCTCCGTGATGGCTAACCTCTGCCTGTCTTCGTGCTGGTTAAACGCTTGCTATCTTCATGCTGTCTGATCTCTGTCTAACTTCGTGCTGACTGACCTCTGTCTATCTTTGTGCTGATTGACCTCTGTTTATCTTCATGCTGGTCGTCCTATGTCTATCTTCGTGCTGGTTGACCTTTGTCTATCTTCATGCTCTTTGACTTCTGTCTATCTTTGTGCTAGTTTACCTCTGTCTATTTTCGTGCTGGTTGACCTCTATCTATCTTCATGCTGGTTGACCTCTGTCTATCTTTGTGCTGGTTGACACCTGTCTATCTTCGTGCTAGTTGATCTCTGTCTATCTTTGTCCTAGTTGACCTCTGTCTATATTCGTGCTAGTTGACGCCTGTCTATCTTCGTTCTGGTTGAAACCTATCTTCGTGCTGGTTGACCTCCAGTTTCCTATACTTTGTATGCCTGTGTGTGCTCATATGTGTGTGTACATGTGCTTGTGTGTTTAGGATGTTACAGAGCAATACGTTTGTGCCACTGTTTATCTGACCGCATTGTCTTTTGAAACAATGAGAACGAAACTTCTAAATGGAGTCAGGGAGAAATATTTTATCTTGACGCTAAAGAACAAAGGATGAAAGTAAACACTTCATATACAGTACTGGACGTGAGTTGGACGCAATGGTAGAACAGGGGCTTGCCTGCGGTCCCAGGAGTCATGTGTTTGAATCTCCACGGAAGAAGATTTTTTTTTTTTGGTGTGGTTAAATTGTATTTGTTTCCACACCCTCCCAGCCTAAAATGTTTACCAGAAATGTCCTGAAAAGAAGTCGACCGACATGGTAATGTCCACATCACCAGTTGAGTGCCGACTGGTATAGGAACACATATTCTTATACCATATACCCAATACAGCACAAGAAGTGTAAAAGGGACCTTTACTCTGTTTTCTTTAATTTTACTGAAAGTACCTTAGTGAAAGTCCAGATTTCTGTTCGTTTGTCGGTCGCGTGTAAGAACTTGGAGATGATTGACTGAAATGGTAGACTCAACAAACATCTTCAGAACACCAGACAAAAACATCGATTAGAGTTTCGATCTCCAGCTGGTTAAATCAAACTAGGAGAATCTCAGCTCAGTACGCAAATTATATAACACCAGCCAGGATCTTAATGTGTGTTTTCCAGAATTCGTGCATACTAGACATATTCTTTTTTTAGGCTTATGTTCTTATTTTGGTAGAGCTGTCGAGAAAAATTAACTGAAATCTAAGCGGCTAAGAGTTAATTCGTGCACGACTAGAGAAAATCCGTACGAAGACTTATTCTTCAAAGATCTTAGGTTAAAAACACCTGAATTGTCTGTCATTGAAGGTACAGGGCCGTAACTCCGTTGGTCCCAAGCAGTCGCTATTTTAAGAAATAACTGCCCGTCCCAGGCTCAGACAGAATTTATGTTATTACCATACGAGACGGAAATCGTTCGATGCGACTTGTGATAAAATAAGTTAATGTGACAACTGGTTACGACATTGTCAGTTAAAGTAACAACTGGTTACGACATCGTCAGTTAAAGTAACCACTGGTTACGACATCATAAGTTAATATAACCACTGATAACAACATAATGAGTTAATGTCACCAATGGTTACGGCATCACGAGTTAATTTAGCCACTGATTACGACATAATCAGTTAATGTAACAACTGCTGGTGAGTGTGAAATTCCAGGCCTTCGGTGTTCTAGCTAATGGGCATATACAAAACTATGCATTTGTTCTCTGTATGTGTTTATGTGACTCGGAAATACGGAACTAAGGATAACAACAACGGCAACAACAACATCAACAACAACAACAACAACAACAACAACAACAACAACAACAACAACGATGAAAATAATAATAATAATAATATAATAATAATAATAATAATAATAATAATAATAATAATAATAATAATAATAATGGTCAAGACCTATTGACGCGTCCTCGCCGAGCGTCCTGGGCAACAGGTCCCTTCGGGGTCCTGGCTGAAGTCAATAGGATCGCCGATTCCTCCGAAGTCGGAGAGTGTCTGCCTGTATGGCGAGGAACCACCAGTCTGCACACCAATAAGCCAGACATGGGACAACGGATACTCACGCAAACCTCAGGTCCTGTATGACATCACACTGATGTTGGACAACAGGATGCCTTCATCCGACATACAGGACTTTGCGTAGGAGCTCAAGCCAAAGAACACAAGCAAGCAAGCAATAATAATAATAATAATAATAATAATAATAATAATAATAATAATAATAATAATATTGATGAAACAGCGCCACACCGACAGGCTGGAGTTTGGCCTGTTATAGTAGAACAGACCTGGCAACCATCGGAACTCAAAACGAAACAAAGCGACCTATGTCCTTTTGGCTTTTGCCGATCACGAAGACGAACGATGTGGCCCGGTGTTTATAGTTGATTTGTGGGCAACCTTTGTCTTTGTAAAACCGAGTGGCTGACTAGTGTTAGAACACTCCTGGGTGTCTGGTAGTGTTGCAACTCACATTTTTGTAGTGTTAAGATTATCATATTTGTGTATGTGTCACAATTGTTGTAAAGTCTTCGTTGTAAAGTACTTATGTATGTCAACATCAAAGTTATTTATGTGGATGTGTCATATATATTGTTCATTTCACTCCCCACACAGCTTACGAGTGTGAGCAATTGATAGTGGTACTTGATTTACGCTATAGACATGGTCTAAATGGCAGAGGTCTGACTACGTGTTAGTGACTACCCATTGTTGATATTTGATGTCTGTGGTATTTTGTGTTATGTTCCGATGCTTGTTTGAACATCAGTTGTTCCTGTGTGCTCAATAAAGAGCTTTTTGTGTTGTTCTTGATTTGTGTGTTTAGTCAGTGTAAATTTAGTTTGCCCATTCACTATTGCTACCACAGCCTGACAGCTCAATGCACTGTTTGGGTTCCCTGCCCGAATATAAATAATATTTCAAATCCTTGTCTCTGGTACCCTGGAAATAATCTTCTTCCTATTTACTATCCCTTTTCGTGTGAGTTGGGAGCGGTTAGAGGTTTTATCTCTCTTGACTCTTTTTCTTCTTTAGCTCGAACGCAGTCAGAGTTGTGCTCAACCTTCCATCACCGATAAAATTTTTACTTGTGTTCCCCTCGGCTTCATTAACAATAACTGTAGCCCACGATCAGTTATCAGTTATCAGTTGGGGTATCTTCATTGCACTCCGGACAGGTCCATAGGTGCTCAGATCCTCCCCCAGCATATGCATCAGCGTCCGGTGGATAATAGTGCCAGTTCTGTGTTGGTTGACGAGGCACCTCGTTTTCCCAATGTACCTCTCGCGCTTGGCAGTGCCGATTCTTACTTCCAAGTCTTTCATCCTGGAAAGCGATGTGGATTCACTGACGTCAAAGCCCTCTGTTCTCGCCATATCTTTAAGGGCGTTAATAACATCGGCACGATCCATGGGCTGGCCATCTACAGGGGGTGCAGAGCCAGCCAGTTGCTTGCTTGCTTGCTTGTGTTCGTTGGCTTGAGCTCCAACGCGAGGTCCTGTATGTCGGATGAAGGCATCCTGTTGTCCAACATCAGTGTGATGTCATACAGAACCTGAGGTTTGCGTGAGTATCCGTTGTCCCATATCTGGCTTATTGGTGTGCAGACTGGTGGTTCCTCGCCGTACAGGCAGACACTCTCCGATTTCGGAGGAATCGGCGATCCTATTGACTTTAGCCAGGACCCCGAAGGGACCTGTTGCCCAGGACGCTCGACGAGGACGCGTCAATAGATCCTTGCCAGTAAATAACCCGGCCCTGGTGCCTTGGAAACACCTCTGCGTCCCGCCAGCCAGTTTATCAGCTCGTTCATTTCCCTCGACTCCCGCATGTCCCGGGACGAAGATGAAGGTGACTTTACGGACAACAGACTTCCGCAGCGGCTCAGTCCACTGTCTGCGTACAGATCCAGCTTCGATCTTCTGAATCATGCTCATTGAGTCACTTAGTACACACACGTTGGTATAATGCTGTGATTCCAGCCATATGAAAGCCTGTGTAACTGCCATCACCTCCATCGTCATGCTGTTCGTGGTCATAGAGTGGGCACCACTGGATTCTTGAACGGTTCGGCCCGCTGAACGGGCTGTAAATGCCCACGCACTTCTCTGCTGCTTTACAACAGATCCATCTGTATACATGGGCACTTGGGGGCTATCTGAGTGTTCATAGATGAGCGCGTTTACCTCTGCATTGACAGCGTCAGGGTTCTGCTCTCTGCACCGTCTGTCGAGTGTGATAATGCAGGAGAAAGTGCACTTAAAAGCCGGAGGCACCGGCACCCATTCCTTGCCGGGGTTGATACTGGTAAGACTGCAGACCTGTCTGACGACATCTTCCGCCCGACCCATCCATGATTTGCCACTCTTTAGCCTGTTACCCTTTTCTCTGAATATAGCGTCATGCAGAGGGTGCTGCTCATCTGCACTTATTTTTAAGTATGCACGAGCTCTCCAGATCTTGATCCTGTGTCTCATTGTCGGGAAGTCAAGGAGGTATCTCATTGCTACATAGCTGGTGTCTCTCGTGCAGCCCAAAATGATGCGCATGGCTTCGTTTTGTAACTTTTCAAGTCTTTCAATCTGTGTAGGGCTGACAGTGAGGATGGCCAGGGCATACTCGATGCGTGAAAGCACCAATCCTTGGAACAGAAGTATTAGCAGTCTTTGCTCGATATTGGCAGTCGCCATGACTCTCATTGCTGACAAACCTTTTCGAGCTTTCATTATGAGATAATCGACATGATCTCTGAAGGACAGGCTACGATCAAGCCTCACGCCAAGATATGTCATTGACTGGGTTCTGCTCAAAATGCTCCCATCCATTCTTACTGCCGGCAGGTCTGTGTTAATATGGTTGTTTAGGGAGAACCATGTAACCGACGCCCTTGCAGGGTTGACAAGGGCGCCGGCATCAGCACACCATGATCTAGTTCGCCCTGCATATCATTGGCAACCGCCGGTCTATCTCGACCCTGTTGATACACGAGAATGTCGTCAGCAAATGACAGAATCCTACCCATCCCGGCCAACTGCTGTTCAGTGATCGGCACCGTATACGCGTTGAATAGTACTGGTGACAGTGGTGAGCCCTGCGGCAATCCTGGACGTATCGTTATCGGCAGGAAAGCACAACGATTACATTTGAGGAAAAACACGGGCCAACGTTATTACATTAGATTTATGGTCATTTGTCTCCCGCCATTATACAATTGATGGTAAAAAGGCGTTCATCAATCAAGGATAAAACTCTGAAGGATCATATAAATACATTGAAAGTTAACTATATCGAGTCAATCCTGATGTACATAAGCGATTCACGGACAATTAGCAGAGAAGTGAGGAATTGTGTGAAGGCTGCGGAGATGTGGTTTTATAGAAGATTGATTAGAAAACGGTGGGCGGATAGAAAGGGTAACGAAGATATGTTGAAAGAAGCATTTCTCTTGCAAAGAGAACAGGTTACTTGTATCAGAAAAAGACAGACCACATTCTATGGGCATGTCATGAGAAGGAAAACATGAAATACATCTCGACAACATTACAATTGGAGAAGTGGAGATTCAGCGGGAGAACAAAACAGAAGGTACTGGACAGCTTGGGTATGCAGGAATGTCGGTATCAGAAACGCTTGGCAGTACACGAGACAGAAGGCTGTGGAAAGACATGACCGCGAACGCCACACGGCATGGACTATAAGAAGAAGAAGCTACTAGAATACGCACATAAAACCATATGTGAAATCTTCCAATGATAGTAGAAAGGCTGTGGCTTGATATTCGTCAAAGATCACGCTCATTGCACACGAATAGTTCCATAAGTGCTGCAAGTCCACCTATCACACCAGAAGATTCTCAGTACAGAGCATGGACTCCGTAGCACCATAAGAGGGGTGGGTGGTGTCAAAATTCGAGCCGGTTTCAAATGAAAATCTTAAATATGGTGTTTTATTTTTGGGTGAATATATTCATAAAAAGTATATAACAAATGAATCATGTTTTGATGTAGTCACCGCTGTGTTTATTATAAGTCCTCTAGCGCCGATAAAGTGCTTGGATTCCTGTAGAAAGG
Organism: Cepaea hortensis; assembly: GCA_963921405.1. NCBI lineage: Eukaryota > Metazoa > Mollusca > Gastropoda > Stylommatophora > Helicidae > Cepaea > Cepaea hortensis. The sequence continues at coordinate 174,479,945 of OY992876.1, read as the reverse complement.
TCGACTCTGAGATCATACTCGATGTTCCTGACCCGGTTATAAAATGTCTGTCACAGAATTCACGCCGTTTTAAAAACTTCCTTCTCCACTCATATACTTGCTGGACTGACAGGCATACATCTCTATATTGGACCTTCATTCGCCGATGAATTTCTATAGGTTTCACCTCTTCACTTTATAAAATAAAACGGATAACAGAACGTGCGTGTCAACAGTGTGACGGCTATCTTTAAACTGTCTTTATAACGTCACCGTCTTCGTCTGCACCGTGATGTTACGTGCTAAACACTCCTGACATCCTTAACAATATTGACGTGTTACAAGACAACGGCATGGTTATTTTATTTCTACCACACTTCTAAATGTTTCAAGTGAATCCCCCTCGTATATATTAGAAAATCATATATACTGTAAATATCTTCAGTGGGAGGTTATTGTTTTAATTGTTGGTTCATTTTAAACTTTGCCCTAGCAGCGGTTACAAGGTCTACACTTCTCGATTACCGTGTGCTGCCGGGAAATTAATTTATGAGCATGAGTAACATCCAGACGGACATCTTTACCTTCTCAAGCAGGATCGAATAAACAGCCATAGTTGCTCCCAAAACCGTCACTGCCGAGGACTACAACCCGGGCCATTGCGTTGTTATGTAAAGTAAGTATAGCATTGGACACTAGTACACACCTTACGGCGCAGTGAGTATATGGTGTTCGACCCAATCGGTACTTGGTGGGTGATGTGGTTACGGCGCAGTGAGTATATGGTGTTCGACCCAATCGGTACTTGGTGGGTGATGTGGTTACGGCGCAGTGAGTATATGGTGTTCGACCCAATCGGTACTTGGTGGGTGATGTGGTTACGGCACAGTGAGTATATGGTGTTCGACCCAATCGGTACTTGGTGGGTGATGTGCTTACGGCACAGTGAGTATATGGTGTTCGACCCAATCGGTACTTGGTGGGTGATGTGGTTATTGCCCAAGACATTTCATGGTACCCATTTTAGACTCAGTCGATCTGGGATCAATTTAAAAATTCAGATCCTACCAGCTACGGATCGAACCCACGACGACCTAGCCGGCAGGCGAGCGTCGAGCCACTACGCTATTGAGGCTGCCTGCGTTGTTGTGTCAGCTAAATAACCGCTTTATCAGCAGTCCTACTACATTGAGGCTTCACACAGTCAAACCTCGGTTTTCGTGGATAATCCGTCCGAATACAATCGACGAAATCTGAAACCGACGAAATCCAAAACCGACGAAAACCGAGGCAATTATTTCCACATACATCAATGTAAATCCATTTAATTCGCTCTAGACACTCCAAGATACATGCCAAAACACATTTATGGAAAATAAATATAGTGTTTAATACTATGTTTCGGCCCCAAACTTGTCCGAACTCGCACCTTCGACGAGCCTAGTAACACTGTATGCCAGTCCGCCTAATGAATTTTTCAAACCATCCTCTGCTGATCTTAACATTACTAAGTATACTAGTACTAGCACCCGTAAAAGGCATTTTCTTAATGAGATTGGTATACAACAGCCTGACGATTTCACATACGATTTGCCTCCGAAGCAGAATAGCCATCTAATTGATTTTGATTTATCCACATTAATAATAATGATTCGACATCTTCAATTGTTTGCGATCTCTGTTTCGTGAGCACATTCACGCCTTTCACTACATTAGCCTTTTTTATTGCTTTCTTTTTCATCACAGCGGAAGTTATTGTGGATGCGAATACCCGCTGGCAAGATCGAAGGGAACAGACCAAGAGGAAGACCGAGAGGAAAATACCTGGATGGCTTGGCCACATGGCATGGACAAGACAGGAACACTGAGCTGATCCACGACTCTGGTGATCGAGTGAAATGGCGAATCATGACCGCCCACGCTTTCCGGCATGGCACATGATTGATTGATTGATTGATTGAATACCCGCACATACGACGGATGTTAGCAATCTTAATGCCGCTCTCGTATTTTATTATTAGCAAGTGATGCTCGCACAATGAAAAACAACGCCGAACTGAGCATAATAACTCGTGGGACCCCTTTTTCGCAAACATTTGCAGCGAGGTCACGTGGGCATGTCGGCGAAGTCCGAGGCAACCGACGAAAATCGCGAGACAAATTTCGCGGAAATAAAATCGACGAAAACCGAAATCGACGAAACCCGCAACGAAAAGCGAGGTTTAACTGTACTATGATTTCATTACCTTAAGAGCAGCTTGAGAAACTGGTTGACAACACTTGGCGGTTGACGATTTGTACTGCTGTTGTCAGTCGATGAAGAAGTCGACGAGTGATCTGCAGAATTCTGGGAGTCATTTTTAGTAGCTTCATCTGACGCCATCTCCAACCATAAAAGCCAGTCTCGGGTGCTCGAAATCAGCGGCAGACGATTTGGAAGCAAGCTGTCTTGCGTTGATTTCGAAGGAATGAGTGTCGGTGGTTTAGAAAGCAATGGTAAATTAATAACGTAAAACCTGCCTTGTAAATCACAAACAGTCAAAAAAGCTGAGGTAAATGTCGATGTGCTGTAACTACCACATGCCTCGATCCATAATAACCATTATCGATGAACTAACACACAAAATTGAAAGCATCCAATCACCCTTGATCACATAAGTCTCTATTGTAACAGACTGCAAGAACATCAAGTGAAAACTGATGAAGCCAGACAGGAGCGCTGTGCAAGGGACCAAAACAAAATGGTCTCATGATTACTTAAAGCTGATGGGGAAAATAAGAAGGTATCAGAGCACTTATGGACTGAATGGTCTGATGTGCAATAATGATTATCTGATGGCTGATTAATTAATTAACTAACTGATTGACTGACTGACCAGACTGACTGACTAACTAACTAACTGACTAACTAACTAACTAAATAACTAACTAACTAACTAACTAACTAACTACTAACTAACTAACTATCAAAGTACTAACTAACTAGCTGACTAACTACAAACTGCCTGACTGACTGACAGACTGACAGACTGACTGACTGATTGACTGACTGACTGACTGACTGGCTGACTGACTGACTGACTGACTAACTCACTGACTGACTGACTAACGGACTAACTTACTGACTAACCAATTCACGCCTCTATTTGCACATACATCATAATTCTCGGTTCAAAATTTGGCATGTGCTCGGTTCAAAATTCAAGATTCACTTATATGAAACAAGGTCGCTAAAGCGGTCAAAGTCCCTGATTGTCTGTAACATTCAAGAAAGTTTTCTTACGTTCTTTTGAGATTTAATACGCTGATACTTATTGTACTGTTTTTGTTTGTTTGCGTGTTTGTTTTCTCATTCGAATATTACTTTAAATGAGTAAATACCTGCATTAGAAACAGTCACAATTATCACGGCGCCAGAAGAAAGCTAAGTAAAGAGTAGGACAATTATTTTGGGTTCATTAACCCAGTTTAATGCCTTGTGCAAAAGTAACCCCCCCCCCCCCCCCCCCCCCCCCCCTACATTTGTCGAAATGTCTCTGTCTTAAAGTCACGGTCCATCCGATTGAGATGAAATTTTCTAAAGATGTTCTTCTCATTCCCGCCAAGCCAACTGGCATAGTTTGTTAGTTTGAAAACAGTTATTGAAGTATTTAATTTAATTTAATTTAAATATTACAAGGGGACTTAACTTAAGAAAAGTTATATCAAGGGACATAACTTTTAGTAGCTTGTAGTATAATGTAATTTAAATAATTGTTGTATTTTTCTTAAGTTTCATAAAATGTTTAAAGTAGTTATCTACAGTCATATGCGTTATAATATAATGATTAAATCTTTAAAGCATTTTCAAAGTTTTCATTAAAATAATGCATCTATTTTAAATACGTGAAATTTTTCGAACCTTTTTTCCCCGCAACGGGAACGGGAAAGGGCAGTCGTGTCTGGTATAAACAAAGTTATAAAAAGTTTGCATCTTCAAAGTTGTCGTAAAAATAATGGATCTATTTTAGATACGTGAAAATTTTCGAACCCATTTTTCCCGCAACTGGAACGGGAGACACACAGACACACAGACACACACAGACACACACAGACACACACACATACACACACACAGACACGCACGCAGACACACACACAGACACACACACACACAGACACACACACAGACACACACACAGACACACACACAGACACACACACAGACACACACAGACACACACACACACACGCGCGCGCGCACGCGCGCACACACACAGACAGACAAACAGGCAGGCAGGCAGGCAGGCAGGTAGGCAGGCAGATTGATCCCCGATAGGTACTGGGCGAAGCCGGGCCGGGTCAGCTAGTCTATCATATTTTGAATCCACCTACGTCGTGGTCTTTCTTGTAACTGCCATTATCCTTCATAGTGATCTTTTCTCGACCATGTTTTGTTACGTGTCCAGAATGTTTTATCTTGCTAATTTTTATTAGACTTAATAATACATCTTCAATACTGAGCATGCGTTTTTGGAAGATCTGTTTGTTCTCCTTTCTGGCCATTTACTATCTTCTCTTCTGTAATATTTACATTCAAAGGGGGATGTATGCTTTTCCGGTGGTCTGTTCAGTATGCCAGCTTTACGCATATATATATTGCTATAAGAAACATGCATGATTCATCATGCTAGTATTTCGACATTTATTGTTTTATCTGTTCCAGCCAATACACGTTTTAATTGCGTAAGATTTTGTAGACAATGATTATTCTTTTAACTGACTCAATACCGAAGGATAATATATCGTACAATGTAACCTTCCTTATGGAGAGTGGAATGATATATCGCCATACTAAAGCTATCGTGTTATTTATTTCTTTTCGTTGTATCTTTAATAATGTTAATGCTCAGTGAACGGACATTTACTTTACAATACTTATTTATGTGATTGTGTTCCATGTTTGGTCCTAATCTACTGTTTCTTTTGCACTGAATCAATTAGTTTCTGTTATCACTCCCTAAGGTAGATTGCGACGAATGATTACTTGGAATAAACTGGGTAAATATAACAACTGTAAAACAACAAGTGTTAAATTAATAACTAGGACTAAGTGGGCCAGGTGATACTTAATTCCAGATTACGGACTACTTTATTTTCTGCCGACTTATTTTTGTAGCTTATGTATTAATGCATGGCAACAGTCTACTTTAAAGACCTGTTTCATAGAAATTAATATTCAAGGAAACACTTTATATTCTACTATAGTTGGTTTATCATTTCATGGACAACGTTTCACATGTAGAATGTAAAACTAGCTGTCCTAGTCACTCATATACAGTGCTTATAGTTACCCAACAATATGTATCTTCACCGATTAATCTGATCACATAGTAACTTGAATTAATAATTTAACCCTCGTTCCATATATATAATATATATCGCTTATCTGATTAAAGAACAAAATTTTGTTCTGCCATAATAATTTGAATATAGCTATACAATCTTGTTCCATAATTATAATCTACTTAAAACTTTACAATCTTATTCAATAATTATAATGTAATTAAAAAACCTCAATCGAATTCCATAATTATAATCCGATTAAAACTATAATCGTTTCCCATAATCATAATTCAATTGAAGAAATACAATCGTATTCTAAAATTATAATTTTATTAAACAACACTCTTACTTAAAAATGATAACCTGATTAATAAAAACAAATCTTAATCTATAATTGTACTCTAATGAAAGAGCCACAACATTATAATCTGATTAAAGAACTACAACCTTCAAAAATTCTAACTTTATTAAATACGAGGGAAAGTCAATAAGTAAGTCACACAGTTCTGTGGGATGGCAGGTAAATGTAGTTCGTGTTTTCTACAGGTGTCAATAGGTGACAGCAACATCGAAATTTATATTCCCGTTCGTCAGGTGGCGCTAGGTGTCTCATGCGCATGCGCAGCGCAGAAACAAAATGGCAACTGTACTTGCGGAGTGTAAAACCAAAGCGGAATTTGCTGTTGTGCGTTTTTTGTGGGCAAACGGACTGCCTGCAAAGGACATTCATAAGGAATTGCTTCCTGTGTAAGCTGACAGATGTTTGCCCCGTAAAGCGGTGCATAGCTGGGTAGAAACATTTTCTCAAGGACGCTCTAAAATTGTTGATGAATTCCGATCTGATCGTCTTGTTGAGATTGCAACAGAAGCATCCGTGCAGCGGGTGGAAGAGATGATTAGAGGTGACAGGCGAGTAACGATAGACTCTGTAGCATCTGCAATAGGGTGCTCACATGGTTCAGCATACAGCATAATGCGTGATGGATTGACTTTTCACGAATGACGCCGAAGTTTAATGTGAAGCGAAAACGTGGTTTAGAAAACAGAGCACGCAGTTCTAGGCAGCCGAATTGGGAGGACTGATAAAACGATTGGCTAAGTGCATCAATTTTCGTGGAAATTGTTGAGAAATAAAGGGGCAATGTATGTATAAAAATAAAGTAGTTTCAAGTTGTTATCATATTTAGTTATTTTTATATAGCCATTTTTGACTTATTTATTGACTTCCCCTTGTAACAAGTATTATTTTATAAATATAATCAGATTCAGCAGCTATAATCCTGTTCAAAAACTAATCTGATTCATTAGCTATAATCTCACTAATTCGTTCAATTCCAGGCAATACATATTTTCCTTTCTTCGCAAACAACTTGTTATGGTCTCTTAATGTTAACATTTGGTTAAATCATGGTAGAGAAATATGGTTCCTTCAGTGGCTACTTGCGCTTCTTCTAGTTGTGTCCATTATCCCCGATTCAAGCATAGGTACTCAAACAACTCCCGAGAAGCCATCCTAACCTTTGCTATCTCCAGCTTCCCCCTTGTAACCACTATAGTATTCATCTCTATCTCTAATATTTAGGTCTCCCTCTATTTAGTTTGCCATGTAGTTTCCAGAGAAAGGACTTGCTAGTTTACTATTGGGTGTATTTTTAATGACTGCATGTAGCGTTTGAAAATATTACCGGTCAAAGTTTTGTATTCACCTTCTGTAAAGTTCATGCAAAATAATACGCAAATACAAAACTTGGACCGGTAATATTTTCAAACACTGCACAGTCATTAAAAATTCACCATGTAGTTTCATATTTCTAAAATAATCATACAGGGTGTATTTTTAATGACTGTGCAGTGTTTGAAAATATTGCCGGTCCAAGTTTTGTATTTACCTATTATGTTGCATGAACTTTACAGAGGGTGAATATAAAACTTGGACCGGCAATATTTTCAAATTCTACAGTCATTACAAATACACCCTATTACACATCTATAATTCTATCTCATTGCTGTAATAGCAGAAGCCAATGTAACGCAGTGGTTAGCACACATGCTTTCTAGCCCGGCGGCCATGTGTTCAAATCCCCACCGAGGACGGCGTTTATTTATTATTTTTACGTGAGTCCCAGGTATACCTGGTGGCCTAACATAGTTACCATGGAATGACAAGAAAAGTAAAAGCGTATGATGTGTTATTAATCATATCACCTATACTATAGGGTTAGAACATACACCCGATACGCCTCAAACGCGTGTAAAAGAGCCCATTACTTTTAATATACTATCCAATAAATACATTATTTTATAAATAATATAATACTCAATAACTAAAACAATATTCTATATCTAATATAATATTCAATTATTACAACCAATATTCTATAACTAATATACAGTCAATAACTACACAAATATTTCATAACTAATATAGCAGTCAATAACTACAACAATATTCTATAAGTAATGTAATATCCAATAAAATCAATAATATGTAATAGCTAAAATAACAGTCAATAATCACTACAATATTCTATAACTAATCTAACAGTCAGTACCTACAAGAATATTCTGAAAATAATATAATTTCCAATAACTACAACAATAATCTATAACTTACATATTATCCAATAACTAAACCAATATTGTATAATTAATATTACAGTAAATAACTACAACATTATTTTGTAACTAATATTTTAGTGAAAACTACAGCAATATTCCATAACTTATATAATATTCAATACTTACAACAATATTCTATACCTTAATTAACGGCCAATGGCTACAACTATATTCTATAACTAATATACTATTCATTAGCTACCACAATATTATATAACTAAAATACTATCCAAGAACTAACATAATATCTTATAATTAATATATTATCCAATAACTACAGCAATATTCTACGGTTAATGTAATATTTTATGACAGCAGTGTTCTATATCTAGTATAATATTCAATAACTACAATCACATTCAATAACTGTAACTTTATTCCCTAGTAACGTAATCTGATTCACTAGTCAGAAACAGATTTAGCACATATAATCCGATACAATAATATCTGCCTAACCTGTCTGTTGATTATGATGCATTACCAAAAACGAGTAACACAAACCACAACTGGGCGCTCGACAGAGTTAGAACGAACGTTTCCACAAGGTTTTATAAATGAACAAAACACACGAACACTTTGCTAGAAAACTGAGAGATCACAATCACAAATACGTAATCCACATGTTTGAACGAAATAACATATTCACAAATGCAAGTTCGGAAAACGAAACATGGCACAAAAGAAGTAATAAAAAGGGATGGGCGTGGCGAAGTAGAGATGTTTTATTTGTTTTTTAAACAATCACGAAAATTATTGTTTTCTTACAAATTATTTGCATACCTGCCAAAATGCCATTACTCTTTGGTAAGTGAGCAAAGAGTCATTATTGATACCTATCTTTAAGAAAGGAGACAAGTTCCAATGTGGAAATTATAGAGGAATATCACTACTGTCCAGAAAGCTATAAGATACTATCCGCAGTATTACTAAATAGACTAAAACCATATTCAGAAGACATATTAGGTGACTACCAGGCGGGTTTTAGACAAAACAGATCAACAATAGATCAGATATTTATCTTACGACAAATAGCCGAGAAACATTGGGAATATAAAAGAGATCTCCATAACATTTTTGTGGATTTTAAAAAGGCTTATGATAGTGTCCATAGGAATAGTCTATGGAATGCTATGCAGGAATTTGGAATACCAAGGAAGTTAATCAACATGACCAGACTATGCATGGAAGATACTTATAATATAGTAACATATAAAGGCAGGAAATCAGACCCCTTCCAAATAACATCTTGTTTGAAACAGGGTGATGCACTATCGCCGCTACTCTTCAATCTGGCTCTATAGAAAGTTGTAAGGAAGGTAAAGGAGGAATGTGATATTGGAGGAACATCCAAGCTGCTTGGTTATGCAGATGATATAGATATTATAGGGCAAAGTGAACAAAAGACATTGGAAATATTGACTCACTTAAAGGAAAAAGCCCAACAGATGGGGCTGGTTATCAACCAAGATAAGACAGAATATATGGTAATTTCAAGAGACGGAATGGCTAGAAACTCTGGCCACATACAAATAGATAATATGACCATTAAAAGAACGGAAACATACAAATACCTGGGTACGATCTTCAACTGCTCCAACATCATAAGGGAAGAAATACAAACTAGAATCAACTCTGGAAATAAGATATACTATGCACTACAACATCTACTAAAATCAAAGGCGCTATCTCGTAACACCAAAATCACAATATACAAAACACTGATCAGACCAGTTGTGCTGTATGGCTCTGAAACCTGGAGTACAACGAAAGGAGACGAAGCCTTGTTACAAACCTTTGAGAACAAAATTTTAAGACGCATCTTTGGACCCATTAAGGATACACAAAGTGGAGAGTGGAAAAGAAGAAGTAACAAAGACATTTATGATCTGTTTAAGTCCCCGCTAATCACTGGTATCATGAAGGCTAATAGACTACAATGGCTAGGGCATATAGAAAGAATGGAAGATAATATGGAAACAGAACTCGCTTACACTCAGGAAATAAATGACCGTAGACCCCGAGGTAGACCAAGAAGACGGTGGAGAGATAATACATGTACAGACCTACAAGCACGTGGAATCAACGACTGGCAAGAGAAGGTCCACCAGAGAGACGAATGGAGACGGATTGTATCTGCAGCAAAGAACCTCAATGGCTCGGAACGCTGAAGAAGAAGAAGAAGAAGAAGTGAGCAAAGGCCCTTTGTACACGTCTAGTGGTGTATTGAGTATATGCAGCTAGCCCTATATTTGTATAGACCAGTCCGCACTCAGTGGGTGAGCATGTCAATATTATAATAAAATAATAAATTTTGTTGCGTATCCCTTACGGGACGTTGCAGTCAACACCAGCATTTTCAGCTGCTGTTGGTGTACTAGGCAAGTGTTACGTTCAGTAGTTTGCCATTTCTTTCTGAACGACATTTAATTCTCAGAACACTGCCTGGCACCTGTTTTAGACGGTGTCGACATGCGAGCCCAGCTACGTTTTACACGTAAATCTGTATCGATGGGGATTCGAATATATGACCACCGGATCGGCAGGCAAACGTTGTCAAGCCAATATATATGTAGTTATTTATTGTGGTATCTAGGGCTATTAACTAGCACTTGGAAGGCATAATAAATACTTTGCTGTTTGTCAGTGTTCGCTAGGCCATTATTAAACCTCACGCTATATAAAAGGCCCGTTTACTTTGTGTAAATCATTTGGCGAATCCAACTTGTAACTTATAAGACAGTCGTTAGAAAACTTAGCATGTTGTGGAATACAGCTCTGCTCATTCTAACTATCTTCCTAAATATTTTCAACGTCTCTCGTGGTTATCTAAAACCTTGCGGATATAATACATACAAACTGCTACAGTAAATACGCTCTGCTTTCAATTAGGTGGCAGGGAGAGAGAGAGAGAGAGAGAGAGAGAGAGAGAGAGAGAGAGAGAGAGAGAGAGAGAGAGAGAGAGAGAGAGAGAGAGAGAGAGAGAGAGAGGGAGAGAGAGAGAGATTCTAAAAGATCATAAAGATTACAATAACTCACAAAAAGACATGAACGAATATTATCTTTGACTGGTTGCAAATGAGATTAGAGCATTTCTTTTCCATTTAGTATTCAAATATCATCAAAATAAAATTCTCACTTTGATCAATTCTCTGAAGTGAAATGATAATGTCAGCTACACTTATTACCACAGTAACATGAAGCAATATAATTGCAATCATTTCGATTCAGATGAACATCAAAGTATGGCTAATTACTATTCTAGCAAGCTATATTAGCACTTAGCATGTATGTATGTCTATCTACATAGCTACGAGCATATTAGTACTTAGTGTGTCTACCTACCTAGCTATATTAGTATTTAGTATGTCTACTTATCTAGCTGTATCAGTACTTAGTATCATTCCCTAACTGGGTATATTAACACTTAGTATGTCTGCCAAACTAGGTTTATTAGTACTTAGTATGTATACAAACCTAGCTATGTTATCATTTTGTATGGCTACCTAACTAGGTATATTATCACTTAGTATTTATCATGAAGTAGGTCAATATCATCTCTATTACGAGAGGTGTGAGATATGTGTAATGTCTCCAAATCTTTTTTCCCTGTACAGTGAAAATATTTTAAGAAATTTTGAAGATATGGAAGGAATCATCATTGGATGACGAAACATCAATAACATTAGATATGCGGATGATGCAGTCCTGATTGCAGATAACGAGGAAGGACTGCAACATTTAGTAGAAGCGGTTGTTGTACACAGTGAGCAACTAGGGTTGGAATTAAATTGTAAGAAGACACAGGTTATGGTCGCCACTAGGAAGGAAGAAGTGCCACAATGTAATATACAAGTAAATGGAAATATTCTTAAACAAGTGAATCGGTACAATTATCTCTGAGGTTAGAACAAGAACCACCATGGCGAAGGTAGCCTTTTGAAAGATGGAAAAATGCTGACCAATTTAAAAAAATGTCATTTACAACTATAAAAAGAGTGTTGATGTGCTATTAGTAGTTAGTGTGTCTGCCTAACAACGTATGTTAGTAGTTAGTATGTCTGCCTAACTAGGTATGTTAGTACTTAGTATGTCTACCTAACTAAGTACATTAGAGTTAGTGTGTCTACCTAACAAGGTATGTTAGTACTTAGTATATCTACCTAACTAGTAAATTAGTAGTTAGTATGTCTACCTAACTAAGTATATTTGTACTAAGTATGTCTACCTAGCCGGTTTCTCTGGCCGAGGGGTTACACCACTTTCTCCGTAATCCCGTTTATCACGCAGAGTCTCGTAGCGGGCGAGAACTGGGAGTGGTTCGTCCCCCGCTGGTGACTTGCGGGATAACTGAGCCGGCCGCTCAGAAAGCAATGGCAAACTACTGAGCGTAATCTTGCCAAGAAATCAACAGACTGCTGAAAGATGCTGCTGTTGACAGCGATGTCCTGTAAAAGGATATGCGAATTTAAAAAAGAAATGTCTACCTAACTATTTATAGGTGTGTTAGTACTTAGTATGTCTACTTACCTAGCTATGTTAAGCACTTAGTATGTCTACTTACCTTGCTATGTTAAGTACTGTGTATGTCTACACACGAAGCCATATTAGTGGATCTAACTAACTAGGTATGTTAATATTTCGTATTTTACCTATCTAGGAAAGTATTTGGCGAGTTGTCTGTTGGTGAATTTTCTTTCTGTTCGTTGGTCAGACCGTCTGAGTTTACACGTATACAAATATGCCAGTCTATCTGTCTATAGATATAACTGTCTGTCTGTCTGCCTGCGAGCCTGTCTATTTTTGTATTTATTAATTTACAGCCTATCTATTTTTATAGACTATCTATAAGTAAATCTGAGCATATACATAACTACAGACACACGCACACAACACACAGACAGACACACTCCCCATTTTGTAAATAGTAGAGCAATATGAGAAATTTACATTTTCTAAGGCATGTTTGCAATTAGTAACTAAACAAAATTTAAAACAAAACACAATAAATACACAGCTGCGATCGAAATCCGTAAAAACAAACGTTGACCACAATGGTATGTACCACAACATGTGAATTAGTGTACGCCTCACGCTCAGAACATATTCAGTTGCTGAGAGTTGGCTGGCTACGTGCCGGGCAGGACTGGACGTGGGCGGCACCATTTGTGGGGTAAGCAAATACCGCTGTTTTTTTTTTCTTTCTATAAAGACTTCATTTAAGACATGTGTATGGTAGCGTCCTGGTTAGTGGGCTCTCCTAATGGCATAGTTATCAACATCGTGAACCATGACAAAAAAGCTTGCGCGATTATCAATTTCTAATATTATCTCACTCTAGCTAAAGGGTAAGAGCTCTCGCTCTAACATTTCCTTGTGCTATCGGCGTGGCAGTGGGTGCATTCTTAACAGCGGTCAGTTGGACTTATTAACGTTGACTCCGTGGCTAAAGCCTTGCGAACGCGGTTCGTGAGCCGGGTACCAGGCGTTCGAAACTCAGCTGCGACCGAATTGTGCAGCAGACCGTGTAGCGTTGCGTTATAACATGCTGGTATGGGAGCCGGTCGTTCAGAAAGCTATGGCAAACTACTGAACGTAACACTTGCCTAGTACAACAGCAGCTGAAAAATGCTGATGTTGACTGCAGCGTCTCGTAAGGGATACGCAACTCTTAAAAAAAAAAAAAAGTTCGGAAAGCAATGACAAATTATTGAAAATCAACCTGACATTAATCGCAATGTCCTGCTATAGACTCGCAACAAATTTGTATATTGTACCGTGTCACTTAAACATCTTCTGTAGCAACCACGTCGCACTTCAATTCAACCTATCCCGATTGAACGTGTACAGTTTCCTGTATCATTCATTATTTACATTAATTCATTTTTGTTTCGACTACCACATTAGCTTCGTTTGTCGCCTCCAATTGTTTACATTACCGCACTCTATCTCGTTCCTTACTTTCTGCCTCACGCATATTTTACACTACCTTACTCTGTGTGAATTGGATCAAGCTTCTGTCCCATCTTGTTCTTACATTACCTCCTCACTTGCACTTCAATTGTTGTTTAACTCCCGTTGTTCCATTCATTTCTCATAGTAACCCTTCCTGTCTCAATTATTACTTTAACTCCTGTTGCCTCGTCTAATCCTCACAGTAAACCACCCTCTCTCTCTCTGTTAGTTGTTACTTTAACTCATGTTGCCTCACCTAATTCTCACATAAACCACTCTTTAATTCAAATGTTACTTTAACTCATGTTTCCATATATAATTCTCACAGTAAACCATTCTTTATTTCAAATGTTACTTTAACCCATGTTGCTTTATATAATTCTCACAGAAAACCACTCTTTGTTTCAATTGTTGCTTTAACTCATGTTATCCTATCCAATTTTCACAGTAAGCCATTCTGTCTCAAGTGTTACTTTATCTCACGTTTCCTCCATCCAGTTCTCACTCTAAACAACTCTGTCGCGATTGTCCCATAGTATTAATATTATAACTTCGTATAAAGAAAGTAGTCCCAAAGAAATGACTGTCGTGATGAGGTGGAGGGTAAGTGACTTCTTCGTCTCCATTCCTTCACAGACAATTCCAAGAAAACTCTGAGGTACATATTCTTACAAGGCTGGAACCACCACACTAGCATACCTATCGGAAGAAAATAAAACCTGCCTCATGTGGAATTAAATCCTGTTCACTTTCTTGGCAGTTATGTGCACAAATCGCTATGCTACGGCAAGTCCTAACTCCGTGCATACATATGTATTACTTTAAGTACAGCAGCTTGACATCTGGACATATTTGCAGAAAGAGAGACAGGAGAAGACAAGATGAATTTCACGATAGTTTTGTGTCATGGCGCGTATGGGTGTCATCATAGGAATTGATACATGCCTTTGGAGATGTCAAAATGTGGAAAAGTATGATCGCCCTCACAAGTCAGCAGGACACTTCCTGATGATGATGATGATGATGATGATGATGATGATGATGATGATGATGATGATGATGGCAGCTTGAAACATAAACTATTGATTAAATTAACAGTTATTCCACTGCCTTTGAGAGCCGTAATGTCTATCCAACAATCTGCGTACCATAACTAATTGAATATAATTTTCATAGCAACATCATTGTATATTTCTCTTCTAGTATAATCAATAGGAAAATTGGGGCAGTTTCAAACTGTGATTTCAGGTGAATCGTTAAACTCATTCAAAAAGTCAGTTGTATGTCTTTTGCAGGACGTAGTAATCAACCCTAGCATGTATTGGCTCTTTGTGATTTCCTATGTAATTGTATGTTCTATTTGTTTGCCACTACTTTCTGAACGACCGACGATCATTTAACTGTTAAAATCAACGCTAAGCGATCTGCCCTGAAATCACACACGGCTGACATCCAACCTGCTATGCCAATTGTGAAATTCCGGTCACTTAAAGCCACAGATCCACAGACCCCGACAGAAATAATTCAATCACACTTATTTTCTCTGATCGTATTCATTTTCCTTTAGTGCCCTGAAAAAGTCTATATTGTTTCTACACTAACTTCAGTATATGATTCTAGTCGACGGCTGTTTTTAAATGTCCAACACACGATGTGAACTAAGTAAAGTAAGTACAGGACCATGCTACACGCCTTAAGGTGTGTTGGGTATATGATGCCGAACCCATATTTTATAGATCAACCGGCACTCAGTGAATGACGTGATCAGTATCCCACCGGACGCCTTTACTCTCAATCACATTTCATGGCACATATTTTAGGCTGTGTCAACCTGGGAGCCGAGGCAAATTTTAACTGATTAAGTGTCATGGGATGATGAATCGTCTTAAGCCATCTTCTCATATCTGCCATGAGCTTATATACAGTAGTTATCTTTGTACAAACCCCTTTAATGTGATATATAATACAATAGTATGTGATAAATAATACAACAGGTCTAGAGTAACAACTTTTAATTAATTACTGTGACACACCCCTACTTCCAATTTTGCGCAATCCATTTTTGTGAGATCCAAACCTACTTTTTTGTTGTTGTCACTGAATCAGTTAAAAATTCGAATCGCCCTGATGCAGTCGAGCCCATGGCCACCAGGCCCGCAAACCAGATCTAGCCATTACGCAACTAAGGCTCCCAGTGTAAACATGGCTGTGTTTATCACCCCCAAAGGAATGCTTTAGTCTGGTTCAGCCGAAACATGCCTACACCTTTAGTGGAGAGCTATTTGATTTGTCAACATACAAGAAACCATGCTGCGTGACTTGAGCAAAATTAGTTGTGCATTTCGTGATTATTAAAACCTGGATCATTACTTTCTATGTGCATCGGGCGCTTGATCACGCGGGAAAGGAAAACAGTTGTGATCCATCAAGTGGAAAATACCGTAATTTATTCTATCCCACTGTTTCTTTGAAGAACTGGTAAATTTGGGTTGTTCCGTTATGATGTTTTTCCGTTTTCTGCGTTTGATTTATTCATGTCTCTAGAATAGGCATTTGAGAATGAGAAGTGCAGAAAAAGGGAATAATAAGTTGACGTGCGTCAAGAGGCTCAAGAGCCGACATCACAGCACTCGGGACATGCCCATCCGTACTTCGTCCTCATCTTCAACAGCCAGCGAAGAGTCTTAATACTGATGACACCAGTTACAGTCTGTTTACACTATTCAACACATTTTCAAAAGTTACTGGTATCAGAATTTAAAAACACTATTTCTTATTCATCTTGACATGTTGATATCAAATATCATAGTAAAATTCACCATTGTGCTCTGTGCTGTTGTTTTTAAATGATGAATTTACATTACAGTAATACAAATAATTTATGTGTGTTTAATTCTCTGGGGTAAACAGTTAGTATTTCTACTTTAGCATTATATTCGTACTCAATTAATTGATATTTCAACATAAAATTATCAATCAATCAATCATGTGTCATGCCGGAAAGCGTGGGCGGTCATGACTAGCCATTTCACTCGATCACCAGAGTCGTGGATCAGCTCAGTGTTCCTGTCTCGTCCATGCCATGTGGCACGGCCAACCAGGTATTTTTCTCTCGGTCTTCCTCTTGGTCTGTTCTCTTCGATCTTGCCAGTTGTCACTAAGTTCTCCAATCCATTTCTTCTCATAACATGTCCAAAAAATTGTGACTGTCTACGTCTAATTTCTCTAATCAATTTACGATTTTCATTTGTCTCCTGTAGTACTTGGTCATTGGTTTTTCTGTCTGTCCATGGTATTCTTTGCATTTTCCTCAGAAACCTCATTTCTGCAGCCATCAGATGTTCTTCAGCTTGACTGCCCATTGTCCATGTTTCACATCCATACAAAAGAACAGGCTCTATGTATCCCCTCAACACACTTTTTCTCGTTTCAATTGACATCTTTTTATTGGTCAAAATGTTTTTCACCTTGCTAAAGGCTACTTTCGCCATGACGATTCTTGTTCTAATCTCTTCAGGGCATCTCCCATCAGATGTTATGACTGTTCCGAGATAATTGTACCGATTCACTTGTTGAAGAATATTCCCATTTACTTGTATAGTACATTGTGGCACTTCGTTCTTCTTAGTGACGACCATAACCTGTGTCTTTTTACAATTTAATTCTAACCCCAGTTGCTCACTGTGTACAACAACCGCATCCACTAATTGTTGCAGATCCTGCGCATTGTCTGCAATCAATACTGTATCATCTGCATATCTAATGTTATTGATGTTTCGTCCTAAAATGCTGATTCCATTTATATTCTCTACATTTCTGAAAATATTTTCAGTGTCTAGGGAAAAAAGATCTGGAGACATTACACATCCCTGCCTAACACCTCTCTTATCAGGCTGATATTGTCCCACTTCATTATCAATCCTTATGGCAGATTGTTGTTTCCAATATATATTTTTTTATAAGTCTAATGTCTTTCCCATCAGTTTGTAGATCTGCAAGCATATCCATCATGTTTACATGTCTAACTCTATCAAAAGCCTTTGTATAGTCAATAAAGCAAAGATGTATATCCTTGTTTACTTCTATAGCACGTTCAATAACTGTTCGCAGCATATACACAGCATTTACTGTACCCTTTCCTTCTACAAACCCACATTGTTTTTCCCCTATTTCAGGTTGTATTTTCCTCCTCATTCTTTGCTTGATAATTCGTAGCAAAATCTTTGTGATGTGACTCATTATACTAATTGTTCTATGTTGATCACATTCCAAGGCTCCTGATTTCTTTAGAATTGCAATAAATACAGAGTTACATAATTCAGACGGTATATCTCCAGTATCATATAATGTGTTCGGCAGTCTGGTGACTTGCTCTAGTCCAAATTCTTCTAAAGCTTTAATCATTTCTGTTGTGATGTTATCTACACCGGGGGCCTTGCCAGCTTTCATATGCTTAAGAACATTTCGAACCTCCATCTCCAAAATTCCTTCATTATTAAATCTAATAGCATACTGTTCATCTCTGTTATCATCATAAAGGTGTTTCACATAATCTGTCCATACATGTAGAATCTGATCTTTTTCTATTATGATATTGCCATCTTTAATTTTTAGACAACCTGTTGATGTACTTGTTCTTTTATTAGTAAGTTCCTGAATTCTTTTGTGCACTAATTTGGTATTTTGACTGTTGTATTGGTTTTCAATTTCTATGCACTTTTCCCCCAAGCCATGCTTCTTTTGCTTCCTTACATAATATTCTGACTTGTTTGTGAATTTCTTCATATTTGGCAGAATTATTTTTGTTGAGTCTTTTTGTTTCCTTAGTTGTTAAATTTCTTCAGTCATCCATTTCTTACGACCCACCTTCTTTAATTTTGGAATAGTTGTTTCTTCAGCCAAACTGATTGAATTCTTCAACGTTTCTCATTGATCATCCACATCCTTGAATAGGATCTCTAAATCAGACAATATATCAAATCTGTTCTGTACTTCTATGTTGAATTTGTTTTGTATTTCCATGTCATTACTCAATGTACACAAATCATATTTAGTGTTTCCTGTTATATACTTGACTTTCTTCAACGTTGTCCTCAATGTTCCTGTGAGTAATATGTGGTCACTATAACAATCAGCATTGGGAACTGTTTTTGTTATTGTTAGCGCGTTTCTAAATCTTCTGCTAATCAGAATGTAGTCAATCTGGTTTCTAATTCTGCTATCAGGACTCCCCCATGTCCATAATCTTCTAGGGTGTTGCTTAAACCAGGTGTTTCCTACAATCATTTCCTTTTCTTTTGCCCACTCTACGAGTCTATATCCTCTTTCATTTCTCTCTCATAAACCATAGTTTCCTACTGTGTATCTATCACCTTGATTTCCTACTTTTGCATTGAAGTCCCCTATTATGATGTTTATTTCTGAATTTTTACATTTCTTTAAGGCAGACTCTATGTCATTATAAAATTCTTCTGCACTATCTTCACTGGATTCTCCTGTTGGGGCATATACTTGAATAACATTTATGCTAAAAGGTCTGCCACTTAATTTAACTAGTAGAACTCTGTCCAACACGGCCCAACATCCATGAACAGATTTTGATGTTATCCGGTCAAAAATAATTGCCACTCCCCTTTGTCGATCTCTACCTTTAGAATAAATAATCTTAAAATCTTCATCTATCTTGATGCCTGCTCCTGTCCATCTCGTTTCGCACATCCCTAAAATATTAATTTTTATCTCTTTCAATTTCTTATTTTATGTTCTCTAATTTTTCGTAGTCGTTTAACGTCCTAACGTTCCATGTTGCTAATTTTAACGTCTCTGTCCTTGCCTTACGATGATCAGTCTTTAGGCGAATCATTCAATGATAGAAAAAAAAAATAAAAACAATATCTAAAGTTCACATATAATGTTTTTAAAAGGCGTATTTTGGAACTTGTAGGTCATAGCCATATGATACCGGACGTAATGCGGCAGGGATGTTTGGATATTCCAGAGTCCAATATTTATGCTTCCATATGCCTTTCCCAGTTTGAGGGACCATGCAAAAGTAACAGTTGTTGAGATGATCAGTGGGCTCTCTCCAGATCATTGGGACTGCAAAAAGCAGTCTTTTTTTGCCAGTCAGTCACAGGTTAAGATGTGCTGCACATGTATTGCAGCATATGTGTGGCGCTCAGCTCTTATTTTCATCTCCAATTCTGCAGAAAAAATACAAACTGTACGTCTTCTTAAACACTTTAGTTATATTTCGTGTTTGTGATAGAAATATCACCTCACCGCATATATAACAAAATGTATTAGCGCTGTTCACACACGTCCTAGGCTTGTCTAACTACGATACTTTTGATAAGGACAAAAGCACTAACTGATGCTTGTCCGATAAGTTACCACGCTGTTTTCATGCCCGGGTTTCCTCTGCAATAGAAAGGAAAAGTAAACAAGGGATCCTTCTACATGCCAAAAGGTGAACTTGGCATACGGTGCTAGATTCATATTTATGTAGACTAATTAGCATTCAGTACTTGATGCAATCATTATAACAACGACCTACTTTACTTCCGCATCATTGTCTGGTATCCATTTTTAAACTAGATCGTCCTGGGAGCCCATGTCACTTTAACAAACAAGTCCTGATGAGGAATCGAACCCTTGACTATTGGCCCGGCAGGCTAGTGTCTAGTCAGAAAAACTCCCTCCCTTCCTATCGATAAAAAGAAACGGAGCCTTGTCGAGACATAGATGGCAAAGAAGATAATATACACTCTAAACCAGAAGAACAACAGGACAATAAATAGTAAAACCACAGCCTGGCAATATGAAAGTAAAACCACAGCCTAGCAATATGAAATAAGCAGTAATACATGCCCAACAAAAGTTGTGTCTCCATGAATGAAATAGTGACGCAAAGCGAGAAAAGAGCAGACCTAAAGTGAGGGCGTGAACAAAACGTAAACTTCCGTACAACAGTACATTTTCCGGGTTCTCTTATTTCGTGACACCTAATTCTGGTGTTGATGCAGACATCATAGACAAGGTGGCGGTCTCGTTAATTAGCATTGTAAAGCCGCTACTATAGCCAGGGACACAGACTATGGGGAAAGCTGTCCCTCATGCAAGAATCAGTCTTGTGATCTCACTAATAGTATTATGTGTGTGGACTAAGCTCACGTTCAAAGCGAGCGAACGCAACACACACACACACACACACATATATATATATATATATATATATATATATATATATATATATATATATATATATATATATATATATATAAGTAGACATTGTGCTCATGTCAGACTATTACTGTTCACTCTACACAGGGCTAGGAATCATCATTATCATCACCGTCATCATCGACATCGTCATCATCATCAACATCGTCATCATCATCATCATCATCATATTTCAAGTATTTTACACTACGTCACTCTCATCAAGGCCTGATGAAAAGTTTCTAATTTCTTTGCCAAGTCCTCTTCCTCATGACGTTTCATGTCCAAAGTGTCTGCAATGTCATAAGTTTATTTTCGAGGTGATCGACCGCTTCCACTTCCTCCAGGAGCCCTGTCTTCCATCACTGATCTTTCACAACCAGTGTGACGTTTAATACGACCCGCTTCTTTCAATTTCCTAGACACTACTCTGTTACTCTGTTTATGGAGCAGCTTTGTCTTATGTTCAAATCGTTTAGAATGTCAGTATATGACTTCTTCTTGGTCCATTATATTCTAAGAATGTTTATGTAGTATTTAAGACTCAAAGTCCTGATTTTCTTCTCTATTGCTTGCGAAATGGCCAATTGGTCATGATCAGTCATTGTGAATTGGTCTCTAGCAATAATTGGACCTAGGTCATCTTACTCTTCTGACGTGTTTTGTAACATTCTACGAAGAACCCACACAGGATATGCTACAAAATATATGCATTTAAACAAGTAACCCCTGAATATATTTCCGATTTCTGCAAAGTTCGAAGCGGTATGAGCAAAAGTGTAATGTCTAAAGTGAGAGCCAGAAAATTAACTTTTGGAACCACTGAGCTAGAAGACCCAGTGGACCAATTATGGGAGTCAGTAAGCCAGAATGGTCACATTATGTGAATATTGAGATAGAGGACCCCGAGCACAAAGTTAGCGAATGGGCGGGGACAGACGCCCATACTACAAAGTCGGGGATCCACTGAGCTGATGGTCCATAAAATAAAGAACAGAGGGAAAACAGTATAAAGTCAGGGAACCGCAGAACTAGAGGGTACACAGCATAAAGTCTGGATCAGCTGAACTAGAGAGTTCACGGTATAAAGTCAGGAACCACTGAACTAGGGAGATCACAGTATAAAGTCAGGGAACCGCTGAGCTGGCGGGTTTACAGTATAAAGTCAGGTAACCGCTGAACTATAGGGTTCATGGTATACAGTCAGGGGACCCGAATTAGAGGGTTCACAGTATGAAGAGAACCACTAAACAAGAGGGTTCATAGTATAAAGTCAGGAAATCGCTGAACTAGAGGGTTCACAATGTAAATTCAGACAGCCACTGAACTAGAGAGTTCTCAGTATAAATGCAGGAAACCGCTGAACTAGAGAGTTCACAGTATAAAGTCAGGGAACCGCTGAACTAGAGAGTTCACATTATAAAATCAGGAACCGCTGACCTAGAGGGTTCAAAGTTTAAAATCATGGAACCGCTGAACTAGAGAGTTCACAGTATAAAGTCAGAGAACCGCTGAACTAGAGAGTTCACAGTATAAAATCAGGAACCGCTGACCTAGAGGGTTCAAAGTTTAAAATCATGGAACCGCTGAACTAGAGAGTTCATAGTATAAAGTCAGGGGACCGCTGAACTAGAGAGTTCACAGTACAAAACCAGGAACCGCTAAACTAAAGAGTTCACAGTATAAAGTCAGGGAACCATTAAACTAGTGATTCACAGAGTAATGTCAGGGACCGGGAATATCTAAGCTAGATTTTTTTTTAAAGTTGCATATCCCTTACAGGACGTTGTAGTCAACGTCAGCATTTTTTAGGTGTTGTTGATGTTCTTGGCAATATTAAGCTCAGTAGTTTGCCATTGCTTTCTGAGCGACCGGCTCACATACCCCGTAAGTAACCAACGAGTCGCGATCCGCTGCCGAATAGCGCGCAGCTGTGTTCTCCACGTGGATATACGGGATTACGGAGAAAGTCGTTAAGCCCTTCGCCAGGGAGCCCGGCCTAAGCTAGATATCCAGAGTGTACAGCTTGGGAACCCCTAAGACAGAGGAATCAACAATAATACATTCATACATACAGGAGCTCGGAAAGAAAAGGATGCACGCGGAATTCCAAAAACGAAAAACTGTCGACTTCATTATGAGAACATACAAGAAGGTGTAACTATCAATGAAGTGATTGAAAGAAGAGGTAGGAATTTTTTAAAAACAAAACAGAAGAGGATGCGAAGGGAGACGGCAACACGACAACGACGGCGGCGCCAATGAAGGTGGCATCGAAGAAGAAAAAGAGTAGTAGTAGTAGTAGTAGTAGTAGTAGTAGTAGTAGTAGTAGTAGTAGTAGTAGTAGTAGTAGTAGTAGTAGTAGTAGAAGTAGTAGTAGTAGTAGTAGTAGTAGTAGTAGTAGTAGTAGTAGTAGTAGTAGTTGTTGTAGTAGTAGTAGTTGTTGTAGTAGTAGTAGTAGTAGTAGTAGTAGTAGTAGTAGTAGTAGTAGTAGTAGTAGTAGTAGTAGAAGTAGTAGTAGTAGTAGTAGTAGTAGTAGTAGTAGTAGTAGTAGTAGTAGTAGTAGTAGTAGTAGTAGTAGTAGTAGTAGTAGTAGTAGTAGTAGTAGTAGTAGCATGAGTGTTATTAGCAGCATCAGTAGTAGCAGTATTATTAATCGGTCTCTGTGGCTAAGGGCTTGCGAACGCGGTTTATGAGCCCGTATACCCGGGTTCCAAACACAGCGGTGCTGGTTTTTTCGAAACATGTTTAGGAGCCGGTCGTTCAGATAGCAATAGCAAACTACTGAACGTAAAATTTGCCCAGGAATCACGAACAGCGATAATGCTGGGGTCGACTGCTACGTCCTGTGAAGGACATGCAACTTAATTTTTTTTTTTAAATTTAGTGTTAGTAGCAGAAGTATTAGGAGCATCTGTAGTCGTATTAATAGTAGTAGTAGTAGTAGTAGTAGTAGTAGTAGTAGTAGTAGTAGTAGTAGTAGTAGTAGTAGTAGTAGTAGTAGTAGTAGTAGTAGTAGTAGTAGTAGTAGTAGCAGCAGCATCAGCAGCAACAGTAGTAGTAGTAGTAGTAGTAGTAGTAGTAGTAGTAGTAGTAGTAGTAGTAGTAGTAGTAGAAGTAGTAGTAGTAGTAGTAGTAGTAGTAGTAGTAGTAGTAGTAGTAGTAGTAGTAGTAGTAGTAGTAGTAGTTGTAGTAGTAGTAGTAGTAGTAGTAGTGGTAGTAGTAGTAGTAGTATTAGTAGTAGTAGTAGTAGTAGTAGTAGTAGTAGTAGTAGTAGTAGTAGTAGTAGTAGTAGGAGGAGGAGGAGGAGGAGTAGCAGCAGCAGTAGCAGCATCAGTGTTATTATCAGCAGCAGTATTAGTAGTAGAAGTATTAGGAGCATCTGTAGTCGTATTAATAGTATTAGTAATAGTAGTAGTAGCAGCAGCAGCAGTCGCAGCAGCAGCAGTACTAGTAGTAGTAGTAGTAGTAGTAGTAGTAGTAGTAGTAGTAGTAGTAGTAGTAGTAGTAGTAGTAGTAGTAGTAGTAGTAGTAGTAGTAGTAGCAGCAGCAGCAGCAGTCGCAGCAGCAGCAGTACTAGTAGTAGTAGTAGTAGTAGTAGTAGTAGTAGTAGTAGTAGTAGTAGTAGTAGTAGTAGTAGTAGTAGTAGTAGTAGTAGTAGTAGTAGTAGTAGTAGTAGTAGTAGTAGTAGTAGTTCATTAATTGCCCGTACTCAGACGTTCTTCGTCGTCTTGGAAATGAGCTGTTATGCTCCGATCTCATCCTTCCTTAGGTCACACTAAGAGACTCTCAAATCAGTACACAAACTCTGTAGCACTGGCCAGGAGCGCAGTATATCTATCTATCAATATATATATATATATATATATATATATATATATATATATATATATATATATATATATATATATATATATATATATATATATATATATATATAAGATTCGCACACAGTTTGCACATTGTTCTTGTTGGCAGGTTTTCTAGTTTTGAACGGTAGTCATATATTTTTGTTGTTGTTGTTGTCTTCCACTTATGCCGTTAGGCGTCGTGGGGAGGGGTAATTGGAGTTCCAGTGCCTGTGACTAGCGCCTTTCCTCCAATTTCCTCCATGAATCTGGAGCAAAGTTTTAGGAGCAAGTAAATTCACTACCGGTTTGCTAGACCAGTCGTAGGTTCCTTACCTTCTTAACCCTTGTATATTTGCTACAACCACCATGTCACATCCATTGGTCGCCTGCTGGCAAGCTTCCAGCTGTGCCAGGTAAGTCAACCCCATCATATATTAGCTGTTTCTGTTTTACTAGACACTTTTATGTTCAGTAGTCCGCCACTGTTTCCTGAACGGCCGCCGCCACATATTATTGGAATCAACGCAAAGCGGTCTGCTTCCAAATGGCCAGCGGTTGATTTTGAACCCTCGCACTCCGTATGTCAGAGACTTGTGGAACTGCATTTCACTAAACCCTAAAGCACAGCCACCGACTAACACCTCGTATATTTCACCCATATCTGAGAAATCTAGGTACCCAATTCACTACTCGGGGATCCGGCTTGGTGGAGAATCTTCTATCCTTGGAATCGTCATTTGGTCAGAATAATCATAGATTAATTAAGTCGAACACTACTTCTCGATGCCATTCTATGTAGCTTATAATTATATTACAATTGTATTATAATTATATTACTCGTGTACTATTATTGTCTTTAAAAAGAGACTCTTTGACACTAACTGGACCGAAGTTTCTATATACTGCTAATACCACATATTTTATGAACCAATCGGCACTCGATGGGTGACGTAAATATTACACTTCCCGGGACATTTCTTCGTCCAATTTTAGGCTGTCTTACAGATAGGGATTCAAACACATGACGACCGGACCAGCAGGTAAGCGTGCTAGTAACCACGCTACCGCAGCTTCCACGATTGTCTTTATTATATGTGCATGTTTGTTACCAACAGCGATTAGAATCCTGTTTGAGGAACATACATAGGAAATTTACGCAAAGGGCGGTAATCATGATATGTATATACATGCTGGTAATTTTCGTTACCTCCCATAACTTGTGATTAAGCCATTTCGCGTACAAAGGTCTCTTTAACCCGCATATATATTTAACAGGAGAAGCAGTGGTATAGTGAATACTCTGCTGGTCTGCCTAGATTGTGGTCGGGGTTCAATACTCAGCAGGTGCAGAATATATTTGTTCGGTCATATACGTTATTGAACGTTCTTATAGAAGTAAACAAATAAATTAAATTCTAAAAAGACACAGATTATGGTCGTCACTAGGAATAACGAAATACCACAATGTAATATACAAGAAAATGGGAATATTCTTCAACAAGTGAATCGATACAATTATATCGGAACAGTCATAACGTCTGATGGGAGATGCCTTGAGAGAGGCACTAAATAGAGCCTGCACTTTTATATGGATGTGAAACTTGGACAATGTGCAGTCAAGCTGAAAATCACCTGATGACTACAGAAGTGTGATTTCTGAGGAGAATGCAAAGAATACCATGGACAGACAGAAAAACAAATGACTAAGTACTACAGGAGACAAATGAAAATCATAAATTGATTAGAGAAATTAGACGTAGACAGTTGAAAGTTTTTGGACATGTTTTGAGAAGAAACGAATTGGAAAATTTGGTGACAACTGGCAAGATCGAAGGGAACAGACCAAGAGGAAGACTGAGAAGTAAATGTCTGGTTGGCTTGGCCTCATGGCATGGTCGAGACAGGAACACTGAGCTGATCCACGACTCTGGTGATCGAGTGAAATGGCGAGTCATGACCGCCCATGCTTTCCGGCATGGCACATGATTGATTGATTGATTGATATGCACATCTATCTGTCTGTCGTATACACATCTCTCTGTCTGTCTGTGTGTTAACTTAAATCTTTCTGAGTGTCTATATACACATCTCTCTGTCTGTCTGTGTGTTAACTTAAATCTTTCTGAGTGTCTATATACACATCTCTCTGTCTGTGTGTTAACTTAAATCTTTCTGAGTGTCTATATACACATCTCTCTGTCTGTCTTATACACATCTCTCTGTCTGTCTGTTTGTGAACTTAAACCTTTATTAGTTTCTATATACACATCTCTATGTCTGTCTTATCACATCTCTCTGTCTGTCTGTTTGTGAACTTACACCTTTCTGAGAGTCTATATACGCATCACTTTTTCTGTCTGCGTGTGAACTTAAACCTTTCTGAGACTATATACATATCTCTCTGTCTGTCTGCGTGTGAACTTAAACCTTTCTTAGTGTCTACATACACATATCTCTGTCTGTCTTATCACATCTCTCTGTCTGTCTGCTTGTGAACTTACACCTTTCTGAGTGTCTATATACACATCACTAATTTTGCCTGTGTGTGAACTTAAACCTTTCTGAGACTATATACACATCTCTCTGTCTGTCTGCGTGTGAACTTAAATCTTTCTGAATGTTTGTATACACATCTCTCTGTCTGTCTTATACACATCTCTCTGTCTGTCTGCATGTGAACTTAAATCTTTCTGAATGTTTGTATACACATCTCTCTGTCTGTCTTATACACATCTCTCTGTCTGTCTGCATGTGAACTTAAATCTTTCTGAATGTTTGTATACACCACTCTCTGCCTGTCTTATACACATCTCTCTGTCTGTCTGCATGTGAACTTAAATCTTTCTGAATGTTTGTATACACCACTCTCTGCCTGTCTTATACACATCTCTCCGTCTGCCTGCGTGTGAACTTAAATATTTCTGAATGTTTGTATACACATCTCTCTGTCTGTCTTATACACATCTCTCCGTCTGTCTTATACACATCTCTCTGTCTGTCTTATACACATCTCTCTGTCTGTCTTATACACATCTCTCCGTCTGTCTGCGTGTGAACTTAAATCTTTCTGAGTGTCTGTATACACATCTCTCTGCCTGTCTGCGTGTCAACATATTTGTGTACAACGGTCAAGATTTCACTTCGAAACATTACATTTTAAAACGTAAACTAAATATGATTTGGTATGAACACTCACTGTAATATTAATATTTTGTTGCAAACGTACAAGTGTTTCAAGAAGAACATCGGTGTGTTACATGAAGATAGCTTGGGTTATTGAATGGTTAGAAATATAGTTTGAATCAATATATAGAAACCTAAAATAACATTGGAAGTTAATGTTACGACTGGATTTAACACACTTACGCTCAATTTGCCCGTGCGGGGACAACGGGACAGTAGTTTCATTTCCTATATCAGTCAGTTGGACTTAATTGTTGACTTTTTGTTCAGAAAGCAATAACAAACTACTGAACGTTAAATTACCTAGTAAAACAACCTAGGGTGGGGGTTGATCGCAACGTCTTGCAAAGCACACGTGACAAATATGTGTGTTTATGCAGTTAATGTGCTAGAAGTGTTGATACCTTTACGCAACGTGTAGGAGCCAGATTTCCAAACAAACTAGTTTCACAAGCTATGTTTCTCAAAATACGCCTACTCCACGCTTCGTGTCCGATATTGTTCGAAAGGCACATCTTTTTCAAGTGTAAATTTGCATTTACCAGGCGCTAAAATTGCGGAAAATACGAGAAATTAAACAAATAACGCACTGTCTGTCGATCTATCGAAGCGTTGGTAGTTTAGTATATAGTTCAATCGAGCCGAATAATAAGCTTTTTGGTAGTGAATCAGTTAATTTACTTTTACGGAACGAGAAAACCGCGAGAACACATTACGTGATGATTGGGTCATCCGGGAAAAGAGCTAATGACACAACATCTGCTGCCTGCGACCAAAAGATTTCAAACTGTTCTATTATTATGGCCACCGCCGTGGTTGAGCAGTAAATTTGGTCATCACGAAGCCATGGCATGGAGGAAAATCGATTCCTGTAATCTAATAAAGGGAGCTTATAATAGCGAGAACTCTTTGTGAATTGTATCGTATCTATCCATAAAACGATATCAAAGAAATATATAAAAATATAGTTATTTCATTGTTATATGTTATGTAAGGAAAACATTTGAGGGGAAAAAAATCCGTTGTTGTTTAAGCTGACTTCTAAAGCTGTGCATTAGCTAATATAATCTAATTCATTCAATGTAGATAGCTAAGTAGTGAGAATAAATTTGGTTCATTTTGATGCCAAGAAGAGTGATATTTTAAACTCGATGAGACAGTTTTGAGCGCAGAAATATCAGATAAAGTACAAATGTTCTTTCAGCTATCGTCATTTGAAGGAGGAAAATTGAATTTCTGTGTCTGCAGTAATAATACATTTTTCCGTAGCAGTTTCCTGCTCAATCAGTCAACCAATCAGGTGCCGTCTCCACAATTAAGGTTGGCTCAACTGATCTCCAACATTGTATGTCTCTTGCTCTGACTGTACATGCTCTCAAATTACTGTTCGTCCATCTCTTGATGTTATCTTCCCACGTAGTTTGTTTGGAAATCTGGCTCCTACACGTTGCGTAAAGGTATCAACACTTCTATCACATTAACTTGCTTGTTTCCCTTCAACCTTACCCTCCAGTATGGTTTTTATAGGAGTGTTATGCCTTTTAACGTGGCTGAAATATTTCAATTGCCTCTGTTGTTATTTCTTTCATCAACTCTCTTTTCATGCCCAGTGTTTCTAGAAGTTCTGTATTAGTTTCCTGCTATTGGGTCTGTAATGTGATAGAACCATCACATTGTGTAGGCCTGAGAGCAAGCAGGAATAGGTGGCCAATCTTTCCCTCACTTTGGCAAGTGACCAGTCCAGGCAAGGAACTTGCGACCGACATTGCTCGTGGCATTACTAGAGCAGTTCACCGTCAACACCGCCAGCCCGCCCGCCAATTAACAATTAGCCACAAACAATTAAGATAGAATCTGAGAAGGTACGTGTGGGCCATGATGTATTACAGCCATAGTCTAAGTATCGCTCTCTCGCTAAGTATATTTATGACACTGGGAACTCCTTGGGAAAGCATGTGGGCATCGAGTAGGCGAGCGGACATCGAGTAGGCGAGCGGGCATCGAGTAGGCGAGCAAGTATACTTAATTTTTGCCACTAGAGAAGGATTTAGACTGGACGCCTCCGTCACAATATTAAATTTAGATTCCTGTTTGTAATCGGCGTAATAGTACTGTGGTTTGGGTTTCGTAGCAAATTGCAAGTTCTTTTCGATGGGCTCTGAGATGTAAACATGTTTACATAACTCAGTTCTGAATTAAATTTACGAAGACTAATCGGCTCTTAAAGCAGTCAGGGTAAGATGCAGAAATGAGCAACAATACCAACAACCCGTTACATGACGAGGAACTGTGAAATAGTGATTCTTTCGTTGCAACTAACAACATAAAGAAGCTTTTTACCTTAGATTGAGCTATGCCATAATGGTTATGTGCTTACTTACCAAGCGAGAGGTTCGGGTTCGTCTACAATGGTGGTAGCAGTATTTTCGCCTACTAAGACTTAAATGTATCTCAGCCAGATAATGTTCATAATAATATACGATGAAAACCAACATAAACATGTGAAAAAGATCAGGAGGAAAATGTTACAGATTGGTAAAGAGGGAATATTGAAAGTATCAGTCACACATTGAAGTAAAACGGCAAGCCATATTATCCACTTCATTGGCACCTTGCCGTCTTGACAGACGATAGTTCAACCAGGATTTCTGATCTTATCTCTTCTTGATACCTTGATACGTTGAGTATTCTTCTCAGGAACCTCATTTCTGTTGTTGGGATTTTTTCTTTTCTCTTTTTGTGTCATTATACAGGTTTGGCATTGGTAGCATAGAGGTGGTATGAAGATTGTGTTGTAAAGTGCTTTCTTTTTAGTTATTGACACATGTGTGTTCTTTAGTATTGGTGCCATTTGTCCAATGAGTTGGTTTGCCTTATTGCATCTATTTTCGATCTCTTCTTCTGATCTGCCATTTGATGATATTACACTTCCTAGGTATTTGAAACTCTTTACTTGTTTCAAGGGATGTTCGTTTAGGTGAATTGTTGTTGTTTTTTCTTCTTTAGTTATAGTCATTACCCTGTTTTGCTTGTGCTAATTTTCATGTTATGTTCCCTACACATTTCGTGACTACCGGACCGGCAGGCAAGTATCTTGCTCCTACGCTACGGCGATTGTCTAATATAGAAATACAAGAAATTATCAACATAATCTGACAACTTACGGTCTGTCGTCTTTCATGAGCTGTCTGGATGCCGCTGCCTGGTTAGTTAGCTCCCCGTCTGCCATGGCGACAGAACTTTCTTGGAAATATTTCCTACCTCAGGCTTCTATATCACAGAATCTATACCACGGTGTTAAATCCACAATATCTATATCACAGAATGTATAACACAATGTTAGATCATCTACAATGCCTTTATCCAGATTATAAAACAGTATTAAATCCACTATATATATATATATATATATATATATATATATATATATATATATATATATATATATATATATATATATATATATATATATATATATATATCACATAATTTAAAACATGATGTTAAATCCACAATATCTATATCACAGAATCTAAACCACGGTGTTAAATCCACACAATCTATTTCAGAGACTCTAAAACTATGTTAAATCCCCAATATCTATATCAGAAACTCAAAAATACAGTGCTAGTTCCACAATGGTTTATATGTCGCAGACTCTAAAACACAGCGTTAAATCCAAAACGTCAGCAGAGTGAAATAATTAACACTGCTGGAAAACATAAATGTTCGATATAGCTCCAGGAGTTATCGTAATGAGACTCAGGAGGTCACGAAACCGCTGATGTCTGGAGACGTTTGTTCGGCGGAGTTTTAATGTTTGAAGTTCCTTCTGGCCAGTGCTGTCAGTTTGTCTGACACCAACACATGATTAAGTACAAAGCTTAGAGCTCACAGAACCAGCATAACTATGAGTGTATTTCTGGGCGGGGAAATTACCACACTGAACATTGTGAAGAGCAAACATCGTATATGAATACAGCAATCAAGGAACAAGTGTTAAACAGCTTAGTATTACCAAAAGTTTGCTACCAGTGCCAGACACGGATTATGTCTCAAGTTGAAGAGAATCATAAACATCTAGACTACAGGTTCTTTTTTTTTTAAAAGATAGTTGCATATCCTTTACAGGGCGTAGCAGTTAACCCCAGCATTTTTGTCTGTTTGTTATCTCTTGGCAATATATATATATATATATATATATATATATATATATATATATATATATATATATATATATATAGAGAGAGAGAGAGAGAGAGAGAGAGAGAGAGAAATCTTTGTATGTAGAAATGTGTTTGGGTGTGTCTATTCTCCATTATTTTTTTGTTTTACATAATCCCCCACGACAGTGTCACACTGACGTTTTTGTTCATGTTATTCGTTGAATCATGTGGATTACTTTTCTGTAATGGTGATATTTCAATTTTCTATCTAATTATTCTTTTTATGTTTCTGTTTTTTTTTTTTCGTTCGTTGATATAGACAGTGCTCGAAAGGTTTGCCTTTATCTGCATGTGTTCTTGCGTTTTCAATCTTCCTCTGCGGTATCGCATTGATAGCAGAAACCCTAATTTTGAATACAAACTGAGTGAGTTTCTGATTATCATTTTTTTTCCTTCGCAGATTATAACATACCTTTCTGTTTCATTACATTTTACATGCTGCAGCAATCAAGACTGTTCCTATTACCCTTATTTACATGCTGCAGCAATCAAGACTGTTCCTATTACCCTTATTTACATGCTGCAGCAATCAAGACTGTTCCTATTACCCTTATTTACATGCTGCAGCAATCAAGACTGTTCCTATTACCCTTATTTACATGCTGCAACAATCAAGACTGTTCCTATTACCCTTATTTACATGCTGCAACAATCAAGACTGTTCCTATTACCCTTATTTACATGCTGCAACAATCAAGACTGTTCCTATTACCCTTATTTACATGCTGCAACAATCAAGACTGTTCCTATTACCCTTATTTACATGCTGCAACAATCAAGACTGTTCCTATTACCCTTATTTACATGCTGCAACAATCAAAACTGTTCCTATTACCCTTATTTACATGCTGCAACAATCAAGACTGTTCCTATTACCCTTATTTACATGCTGCAGCAATCAAGACTGTTCCTATTACCCTTATTTACATGCTACAACAATCAAGACTGTTCCTATTACCCTTATTTACATGCTGCAGCAATCAAAACTGTTCATATTACCCTTATTTACATGCTGCAACAATCAAGACTGTTCCTATTACCCTTATTTACATGCTGCAACAATCAAAACTGTTCCTATTACCCTTATTTACATGCTGCAACAATCAAGACTGTTCCTATTACCCTTATTTACATGCTGCAACAATCAAGACTGTTCCTATTACCCTTATTTACATGCTGCAACAATCAAGACTGTTCCTATTACCCTTATTTACATGCTGCAACAATCAAGACTGTTCCTATTACCCTTATTTACATGCTGCAACAATCAAGACTGTTCCTATTACCCTTATTTACATGCTGCAACAATCAAGACTGTTCCTATTACCCTTATTTACATGCTGCAACAATCAAGACTGTTCCTATTACCCTTATTTACATGCTGCAACAATCAAGACTGTTCCTATTACCCTTATTTACATGCTGCAACAATCAAGACTGTTCCTATTACCCTTATTTACATGCTGCAACAATCAAGACTGTTCCTATTACCCTTATTTACATGCTGCAACAATCAAGACTGTTCCTATTACCCTTATTTACATGCTGCAACAATCAAAACTGTTCCTATTACCCTTATTTACATGCTGCAACAATCAAGACTGTTCCTATTACCCTTATTTACATGCTGCAACAATCAAGACTGTTCCTATTACCCTTATTTACATGCTGCAACAATCAAGACTGTTCCTATTACCCTTATTTACATGCTGCAACAATCAAGACTGTTCCTATTACCCTTATTTACATGCTGCAACAATCAAAACTGTTCCTATTACCCTTATTTACATGCTGCAGCAATCAAAACTGTTCATATTACCCTTATTTACATGCTGCAACAATCAAAACTGTTCCTATTACCCTTATTTACATGCTGCAACAATCAAGACTGTTCCTATTACCCTTATTTACATGCTGCAACAATCAAGACTGTTCCTATTACCCTTATTTACATGCTGCAACAATCAAAACTGTTCATATTACCCTTATTTACATGCTGCAACAATCAAGACTGTTCCTATTACCCTTATTTACATGCTGCAACAATCAAAACTGTTCATATTACCCTTATTTACATGCTGCAACAATCAAAACTGTTCCTATTACCCTTATTTACTCCTCTCGACAACAAATTATTCTTCGGTCAACTCTTACCAACTGTAGCGGAGGGGTTAGGACTGCAGTTAGATAATCTCATATACCGCATTCTATATACAGTTGCGGCGATTTGGAAGCAGAACACCATGCGTTGGTTTCCATACAACCTATTGAGTGCCGGTCGTTCAGAAAGCAAAAGCAAGCAACTGAACGTAAACTTGCCAAGAAAACACAAACAGCCAAATAATGGTGGTGTTGACTGCGACACCCTGTAAAGGATATACAATTAACGTAACAACTCTTCCAAGTTTCCCTACGGAGTTGTCCTCAAGGACTTAATTCTGTCATCTTGCCGTCTTGACAGACGATAGTTTGTTACATCGTGCTACTAAAAAAGGCATAATAACCTGCGCTGAAATGTAAAGAACGGGTGTTACCCATGCACCAAAGTCCCTCTAGCGGCTTGCCTAGTTCACTCCAGAGGAAAGATACCACCAAGAACTTAAATACAACCTTTAGTATGTGTACGTTTGTCACTCGAGCTACTCGTTCGTTATTTCATGTAATCTTATCTGGAATTAATCGTGCCTGCTTCTTTGTTTCTTGCCGTCAGCTGTAAACACCAGAAACATAATTTTAGGCTAGTAAGTATGGCCAAACTACTGAGCGTAATCTTGCCAAGAGATCAACATACAGCTGAAAGATGCTGGTGTTGACAGCTAAGTCCTGTAAAAAGGATATGCTAAAAAAAAAAAAAAGTATGGCCAACATGAGTCGAGGTAGAATACTGGCTAGACGCCCACTTGCAGGTCGCGTGATCATGATTTCGAATTCACATCGAGACGAAGTTTTAAAATTGACCTACACTCCCACGTCGGCCCAGTCTAACATGAATACCAGGAAATATCTTGGGAAGTAAACGCGGCCAATATGATATTGACCACGTCACCCCTCGAGTGCCGATAAGTCTATAATTATATGGAGTTGGCATCATATGCCCAATATGACTGAAGATGTATAGAAGCGTCCATGATGTGACCAACATGATGCCCACACTGGACAATGTTCCCACGTGTGCTGACAAGAGTGGTTCCTTGGTAGTTTGTTCATGTTGTGTTCGTTAGTTTCTTCATGTTGTGTTCGTTAACAAAGATGAAATAAAATCGTCGTGACCAAGTCGTAGTAGCATTCTATAGAAGTAAACAAAGATCTATATCTTTGCTTTATTGACTATACAAAGGCTTTTGATAAAGTGAGACATGTCGATATGATAAGGATGCATGAAGATCTACAATTTGATGGAAAAGACCTTAGACTTGTAAAAAAACATATTGTAAACAACAAGCTGCCATCATGATTGATAATGATGTAGGTCAATATTAGCCTATTAAAAGAAGTGTGAGACAGGGATGTGTAATGTCTTCAGATCTTTTTTCCCTGTACAATGAAAATAGTTTCAGAAATATAGAAGATATGAAAGGAATCAACATTGGGGGAAGATACATCAATAACATTAGATATGCAGATGATACAGTCTTGATTGCAGACAATGAACAAGACCTGCGACATTTAATAGATGCGATTGTTGCACACAGTGAGCAACTAGAGTTAGAATTGAATAGTAAGAAGACACAGATTATGGTCGTCACTGGGAAGAAGGAAATACCACAATGTGATATTCGAGTAAATGGGCATATTCTTAAGCAAGTTAATCGGTACAGTTATCTCGGAACAGTCATAACATGTGATGGGAGATGCCTTTAAAATATTAGAACAAGAATTGCCATTGCGAAGGTAGCCTTTTGCAAGATGAAAAACATACTGACCAATAAAAAGATATCAATTGAAACGAGAAAAAGAGTGTTGAAGTGCTACATAGAACCTGTACTTTTATATGGATGTGAAGCGTGGACAATGAGCAGTCAAGCTGAAAAACATCTGATGGCTGTGGAAATGTGGTTTCTGAGGAAAATGCAAAGAATACCATAGACAGACAGAAAAACCAATGAACAAGTCCTTCAAGAAACAAATGAAGATCGTAAACTGATTAGAGACATTAGACGTAGACAGTGAACAATTTTTGGGCATGTTATGAGAAGAAATGACTTGGAGAACTTGGTGACAACTGGCAAAATCAAAGGTAAGAGACCAAGGGGAAGACCGAGAAGTAAATACCTGGATGGCTTGGATATGTGGCATGGTCGAGGCAGGAACACGGAGCTGATCCACGACTCTGGTGATCGAGTGAGATGGCATAACATGACCGCCTACGCTTATCGGATGGCACATGATGAATGGAGCGTACGTTACAAAACCAAAATAGAGCTGCGATAGCTTAGTGTCTGAACCAAATTAGAACTGCGATAGAGTAGTGGTCAAGCAAATTTGAGCCGCTGTAGCGTAGTGACTAAAGCAAATTAGAGCTACGGTACCGTAGTGACAATACCCATACTGACCTACCATCCCCGGAGTGCCGAATGGTCTATAAAATATGTCTCGAGCACAGTGGTTCTCAACCGGTGGGGAATCCCCCCCCCCAAAAAAAAAAAAAAAAAAAAAAAAATTTTTTTAGGGTTTCCAGGGGGGGGGGGGGGGAGGGAATTAAGATTATTTCTAGATTGTGTTAATACAAGAACCGATTACTTGATATTGTTTTCCCCTTCATACTTTACGGTTCTGTATGTATCACCCTTCTGAAATTCATTTTATAACGTAAGTAGATCCGCAAATCATATTTTATGTAGATGTCTACACTTGTTTTAGTATGTGCTATTAAATTTAGCTCCAATTATTACGT
This sequence comes from Cepaea hortensis, assembly GCA_963921405.1. NCBI lineage: Eukaryota > Metazoa > Mollusca > Gastropoda > Stylommatophora > Helicidae > Cepaea > Cepaea hortensis. The sequence continues at coordinate 174,442,695 of OY992876.1, read as the reverse complement.
ATACTGTGTAGGGGCTGGGGGAAATTTTAGGGAGAAAATACAAAGGGGGGGGGGGATGTCGTTCTAAAAATATGGTGGGGGGGGGGGGGAATGACGTCCTAAAAATATGGTGAAGGAGGGCACGGGCCAAAAAAGGTTGAGAACCACTGCTCTAGCACCAAATGCCCATAGTGTCTTAAGGCGTACAACAGATAACTTTATAACTAGATTAAATCAACCCTTAACCTGGATTGTATAAGGTGTATTTTTAATGACTATGAGGTTTTTGAAAATATTTTCATTCTAAGTTTTGAATTCACCATCTGTAAACTCATGCAACATGAAAGGTAAATACACAACTTGGACTGGCAATATTTTCAACAACCACACAGACATTAAAAATACACCCTATATTAGTACTATGAGTGAAGCATGACCAGTCAGTGTGAACTAACAATCATTGTATTTCCGGGGGTAAGAGATTTGTTTGGTGTCTCGGTCATCTTTAAAAATGCACTTTTGACAACAATGAAAAACAATTTTGAAAGCAAACAGAAAATGTAACTGTGAGAATAGAACCCAGGCGGTTATGTACCCTGCATGCTGTGTTAAGAAATGAGTTTTTTTATCTAGAAAGATATGTGTGCAAACAGTTCTGGGAAGAAACAAATGCCCGGGTAGCTGGGACAACAACGCCCAAGCCATATCTCTTGAGATGAAAGGTTTATCTTAGCACTTGCTAATACCTCAACAACAACACTCACCCACACCAGCACACCAGGGAAGAGACATTTTCCAGAACTCACGTGTCAAGTAATAATTTTAGAAGAAGAATAAACATTCAGTGTAACCCAATAACAGATATAGTGATAACACATTCAGCATCATCATCATGTGTCTAGCCGATAAACATTGGCGGTCATGGTTCGTCATCTCGCACAAACATCAGTCTCGTTTGCGATGAGGTCTGTTGGCCCGATTATGCCTCATGGTCAAGCTATCTAGGCAGTTAACTCTTTGTCTTCCCCTTGCTCTGTTTTCAAGTAGTTTAGTAGTTGTCACTAAGTTTCCAAGTTTATTTCTTCTCATAACATACCCCAAAAGAATCTTAATTGTTTACATTTAATTTATCTAATTAACTTATGGTGTTAATGTTTCTTGAACGACTGCCTCATCCGTTTTCTGTCCATTGATAGTGTTCTTTGCATTTTCCTCAGAAACCACACTTTCACTGCCACTAGCTATTTCTCGGCGTGTTGCTATAATGTTCATATTTTACATACACACAGCAGTGTATGTTCTACGTAGATTTTAACTCTAATTCCTCGCTGTAACTGACAGGTTTGTATTGCTGAGTATATATCCTATCTTACAGAATGTGTCAGGACTTCACATACACTAGCACATAGCATGAGGTGACCAACTTCCTTTCCTGCCGCCTTTCTTTCACAGAAGATTGTTTGAAAATAATACCCATTTTACGAGCCTTAGTACTTTGACTACAGTGGATTGACTGCCGACCAATGTTAATGAAAATTAATAAGCGCATAAAAGGACTCTGGAACTTGGTCAAACTAAGACACATACAGGTACAGACGAACGTTCCGATCAATGTCTTTTTCAGCGGTATCAGCTCGTTAGCTGTGACCCCTAATGTGTATACCATTCTTTATGATCCAGTACACTAACAAACATTCCACAAGACAAGTATCATATACATATTAGCATCAATTAAAGAACAGATATGCTGTTAATTCTGCAGTAGTAGAATAGTAAGAAATCATCATCATGATCATCAGACACTCTGCGAAGTGGCGCAGATATTCATATCTCACAAAATAGCTTGGTCCTTGATATTCTGGATCAAATCTATCGATGACTTCCCTCAAAGATCATCAAACATTATTTCTCTTGGTTTGTCTCTGCTTCTTCTACTGGTGATATTTCTAGTCGTCGAGAAGATCTCCAATGCCTGTCTTCTCATTCTAGATGACCATTATAATGGCGGTAGGAGAGTTCGACCGAAGAGTGGACTTCAAATTAACTGAATTAATATGGGTAATTAGAATGCAACAGTTCTCATTCACGATCCGAGCGAATAAAAAAATAACAACATACACAAGCAGCACACGAGTAGTTTGAATAATGATTTTTGATCTAGCAGAGTCAATCGGTTTGCGTAGATAGCTTGTTTATGTAGAGAAACTGCACCTAAATATATATATAACACGACAATCCATGGCTTATATAGTAAAAACCATCAAGCCGACTTCACTTCCCAAAAATGTTAAATATACCAATGTTCAGGCGGTTCGACCTTGGAGACTAGATAATTGAAAAGTGAACTATGGCCGCCTCGTAGGGGATTCGAACACATTAACACCATGTCAGAATACAAGCGTGCTAGCTGCTCCGCTACCTCGATTGCCTATGTCTGTCAGTAGTTTGTCATTGCTTTCTGATCGACCGGCACTCAGTCCATTGTATGAAAACCAACGCAAGGATCTCAGCTTTCAAATTGCCTGCAGCTGTATTTCGAACGCGGTATGCGGAATTACGAATTGCATTCGTAACGCCTTCGCCACAGAGCTGGTTATAATGTATAGCTAATGTATACAGGGATATAGTGTATACGCAAATGAGTAACAGTACAATGCAACATGAAACGTGCTGTTAAATTCTTGTAGTATTTGAAATTTTGGGTGATTAAACTGCATGTTACACTATTTCAAATGCTGCAATAATTAATAGCCGGACTCCCTGGCGAAGGGATTAACGATGCCATTCGTAATCCCGTATACTCTCGTAAGAAACACAGCTGCGTACAGAAAGCAACGGCAAACTACTGAACGTAAAACTTGCCAAGACATCAACAGCAGCTGAAAAATGCTGGTGTTGACTGCAATGTCCTGTAAAGGATATGCGAAAAGAAAAAATATTTAATAACACTCTAAACACAGATGTTGCCCTGCTCAAGTTATCATATTAAGATAAAAAGACACTCAAGCAGACAGGAAAATGAAAGCGTCGATAACAGTTTGATATTCTTGCATTTTAAAGCTTTCTTTATCAACTCAAAACTGCAGGCAATGCCAACATGTCTTTGGATGTTTCTAAACCGGCGTACACTGAGGGAGATGTATTTATTTACGTTCAAGCAATGGCAAACTACTGAACGTAAACTTACCAAGAAATCACAACAGCCACAAAACGCGTGGGTTAACTGTCACGTCCTGTAAAGTATATGCAATTTAAAAATAAATGTAATTTAAATGTAAAATCCCTTCTTTTTGTTACTGTGTCTTTTCACTAGTATGTTTCCACGACATACTTCTAAAGACTTTTCTCAACGCTAAATGGGAAAACAGATGCAGGATCTGCTGGGTATAGTAAATATTATAAATCATCAACACAATCTGTAATGTAACAACACATGTTTATTTTAATGTAGTCTACTAACAAGAAAGAAACTTTCGTGGTTGTCATTAATATAAATAAACAAAGATTTGAACAAGTATTAAACTACATCTACTTTTCCGAGATAATGATAGAATATGTCTCACATGACATGAACATCGCGAAAATAATCAAATTTGCAATATGCGTATTAAAGAAAAAAAAAATCCAACAAATACTTGTGTCCCACCAAATATCATAGAAACTAAAATTAAGGATCATTAAATGAGACTTGAAATATGGAACTTCAGAAAACTATGCCAAGTGTCTGGGGTGGAAGCAAAGACGAATTGGGAAGTTCCAGAACTATTCAATATATAAGGAAACTAATATAGGAATCAAATTCCATAAAGACAGTACTTTGGTCACATGAAACAATATACCAATCTACAGAACACAATAAGGAAGGAAGACGTTGAATCAAAATAGATAGATGGTGTTTAACACATACTTGGGCAGACAACATCGAGATATGACCAAGATACAGCCTAGCAGGATGTACAACAAAGGCTCTTTTAGTCAGGGCACACTTAAGTTCACTGGGGGATGATAATGCGGCTGCTGCAGTTGACAATGACGATGGTGATGATAATGCTGATGACGACGCTGATAATGATATTATAATGATGATGTTGCTGATGATGATAGTTCTAATGCTGACAATGATTATGATAAAGATTATGCTTCGGGTGATAAAACATGATGATTCAGCAGATGATAACAATGATAATGATGATGATAATGATGATGATTTTGTAATGATGATATTGCTGCTGATGATAGTAATGATGGTTCTATTGCAGACAATGATTATAGAGATGATGATGTTGGTGATCAAAATGATACTGCTGCAGTATCTGTTTAAGTAGTTCAATAAGCATTGTTATAAATCAATTCTGACATTTGTCGACACAAATAATGTCAATGGAATGGCATCACTCTACAAGACAAAAATCATTCTAACAGAAAATTGCCTCACACCACACTAAGAAAAGCACCAAGCGAATGGGAACTCAAATCAAACAAAATTTTAACTGTGTTTGGAAGACATTCGTATCTATAAGATACTTCGTCAAGCTCACGTTACAAAAGATAATATTCACATCGTGCTTACCCAATTGATAAATATGCCATATGTGTTTCTTATACTAACACAACACGAACTGATATCACGTGACCGACCAACTTGACATACCGTTAGTTGATTTCACCAATCGCCAATTGCTGTACGGACGCCAATTTTTTGTTTGTTTTTGTTTTTGTGCCCTACAAAGAATTAAATACACATCAACGATGTATAAGACGCGCAATCTAACCTCTCGTTCAACAGCTTATCCGTGTGTGAGTTTGCCAACAAAGGGATTAACCGATATCTTCTTCCGCCCCTCCCCGTACATTAAAAAAAAAAACAAATTCCACCTCTTTCATCTTGCTCCCTCAGCATTGGTCCAGAGGTGCTTCATTTTGTTATTTTATTCTTACAGTTCATTTGTGGTTGTGCTTCCTGTATTGGAAACCTACAGGTGCCTTCTTCTTTGTTCTTTGCTGTATTCTTTCATTGGTTCGTACACCGACGATATGTGTCAAGCTTTCCCCTTCCCTATTCCGAATTCTACAGTTATTATTGCTTTTATTATCCTCATTGGTTTCACTGGATCTGTTTTCCAGGATATACTGGTTTGTTGGACAACGAGCCGGCAGGTAGATTGGCTAGGGTAGCACCGCTAAGTGGGGTATAGGTGCAAGATGTGGTCAGAGCCCTTTTGGGATTATGTAAACAATGTGAAAGAACAGATAAATAATCGAGGCCTGGACATAATGATGCAGCCGGGAGTGACTAGAGGAAATGGTCGACACTCAGTACACCAAGGAAAGACCAGACGGACACATAATCAGACTGCGGCAGGTACCATAAATATTGGGACTCTTCGCTGGTTATCAAAGATGACGACAAAGCGCGTATGGGGATATCCCGAATGCTGTGAAATTGGTTTTGGACTTGACTCAGCTCAAATCAACTCAATTCAATGGAGGTCAGCAATCAATCCAGTGCACTAAAAACAGAACCAAGTGTATAGACTATGCTTGAGTTCAAAGCGAGCAAAACAACAAACTTTACTCAACTCAATTGGTTTAACTATAGTCCTAATTATTGTCATTTTTCCTTAACACTCTTTTTATAACCGTGTTATGTTTATCGGTATTACTGTTTTTGTTTGTCGTATCATTATCTTCCATATCCGTTTGGATATTATAATTGCTACTTTACCTTGTTATTTCGATAAGTATTGTATTTTATTATTGTACTAGTATTGTTATAATTATGATTAAAGTTTCGTGATAGCAATTTTCTGGCTTCTCAGAGGTATGCCTTGCTATCTTTCCCTCCTGTTCCCTTGTTCTTTAGTGATTGTGCTCGGTTTGGTTTTAAGTTTCTTCCCGGAAAATCACGAACGTATATTCCCACTACGCTAACGCGTTCAAGAGAGCCCTTTACATTTTTACATGCTATAATATATCCCCAGAAATACGCTTGAACACACGACACATGGAGTGTTCTAAGTCTTGATAAATGGAAAGGTTGCATGAAATAACAGCACAATTTCGAACCATGTGAATGAATCATCCACAGTGGCATTCATTACTTCCCTTTTCAATAACATTATCAACAACAGGACAAGCCGTATTAGTAATTCTCGACGGTTTTGCATCTTAATAGTTTAACTGTAACATGACAATGCACGGGTTAAACAGTGTTAAGAGCCTTTGGCACAATACCGGGAAATAAATTAGAGTAATTTGATTGAAAATATGAATCTTTCCTGTGGCAAAATACGAACGTGAGTCGGGGGATTATTTCGTAACCATTAAAGAATATAGTCGGGGATTCTGAACTTGAATGTAGCAAAACAATTCTTAGAATACCATGGACCAAAAAGAAGAAAAATACTGACATGCTGCAATATATATATATATATATATATATATATATATATATATATATATATATATATATATATATATATATATATATATAAAACTGGCTGATAATCAGCATCAAGTCCCGGAAGCTGAAATACTTATTACTATATTAAATGTGCAGTAAACAATGGCAAACTACTGAATGTAAACTTGCCAAGACATCACAGACAGCCACAAAATGCTGGGTTTCACCACAGAGTCATGTAAAAGATGTGCATCTAACTTTCACATTTTTAAATATATGACTGAATCGTTGATCCTATATGATTCTGTTGGCTTGGTTAACAGAACCGCGATGACTGAATCGTTGATCCTATATGATTCTGTTGGCATGGTTAACAGAACCGCGATGACTGAATCGTTGATCCTATATGATTCTGTTGGCATGGTTAACAGAACTGCGATGACGGAATCGTTGATCCTATATGATTCTGTTGGCATGGTTAACAGAACCGCGATGACGGAATTGTTGATCCTATATGATTCTGTTGTCTTGGTTAACAGAACCGCGATGACTGAATCCTTGATCCTATATGATTCTGTTGGCTTGGTTAACAGAACCACGATGACGGAATCGTTGATCCTATAGTATTATTTTGGCGTGGTTAACAGAACCGATTTACTGAATCGTTGATCCTATAGAAAACATATGGTTAGATTCCCGCCGACAATCTTCACTGTACACTTTGCCATGACTACATCCTTTCCTGTCCATTAGTTGCACATCCTTTGCAGGACATCGCAGTCAATCCCAGCATGTTTTGGCAGTTTGTGATTTCTTGACAACTTACGTTCACTAGTTGGCCATTGCTTTCTGAACGACCGGCTAGGTATCATTGTATAACATCCAACGCAAGGCGGTCTGCTGCCAAATCGCCGACATCTGTGTTTCGAACGCGGTGTGCGTGGATTACGAATTGCGCCCGTAACCTCTTCGCCACAGAGCCGTGTACTGTTGTATAAGTAACACTTGATATACTGCAGTAAATATTTTATAATAGTTTACCTTGGCGCTTAACAAACAACATGCATGAACGAAGACTGTGATAACACGTGTGATTAGAAACTTTTCAGGAAAAAAAAATGTAGTGGCTAAATAACTACAGCAGTAAAACAAAGCAACGAGAAAAACACTAACCCGTGTATAAAAGAAACATAAACAAACATAGCCTTGATGGGTAGAGGTATCATTTTTGGAGAAATATGACATGTAAGAAAAAAACAATCAGCAAGTCACACAAAAACCAAATGAAAACCGTACACTAATTAGAGAAATTAGATGTAGACAATCAAACACTTTTTGCAATGTTATGAGAAGAAATAAACTAGACAACTTAGTGACAACTGGCAAGATTGAGAGGAAAGGAACAAAGGGAAGGTGGGGAGTTAAATATCTAGATGGCTTGGTTACAGGGCATAATCGAGATACAAACACAGAGCTGATCCATTATACTTGAAATCAAACGAGATGGAGAAACATGACTGGTCACGCTTATCATCATAACACGTGATGGTGATAATGACTCCTTTACATTACTGTAAAATGAGTCAGTTAGTGAGTGTGAGTGAGAGAGAGTGAATAAGTGTGAGAGAGTGAGAGAGAGAGAGAGAGAGAGAGAGAGAGAGAGAGAGAGAGTGTGTGTGTGTGTGTGAGAGAGAGAGATAGAGAGAGAGAGAGCGTTTAGCACACACATGTCATGTAACATGCTATTCCATACTCTTTGTGTATTCTCATCTTTCATATTAACATTTTGTATGCCGCTGGATTATTTTATCATTAATAATATGAACACATGCACATTGCTGTAGAGTGAGTGAGAGAACTAGTGAGTGTGAGTGAGAGACAGAATGAGTGAGAGAGAGAGTGAGTGAAGGTGTGAGAGAGAGAGAGAGAAAGAGAGAGAGAGAGTGTGTGTGTGTGTGTGTGTGTGTGTGTGTGTGTGTGTGTGTGTGTGTGTGTATGTGTGTGTGTGTGTGAAACAAGAGAGAGAGAGAGAGAGAGAGTTGAATTCAATCAATCAATAATGTGCCGTGCCGGAAAGCGTGGGCGGTCATGACTCGCCATTTCACTCGATCACTAGAGTCGAGGATCAGCTCAGTGTTCCTGTCTCGTCCATGCCATGTGGCCAAGCCATCCAGGTATTTTCCTCTCGGTCTTCCTCTTGGTCTGTTCCCTTCGATCTTGCCAGTTGTCACTAACTTCTCCAATCCATTTTTTCTCATAACATGTCCATAAAATTTTGACTGTCTACGTCTAATTTCTCTAATCAATTTACGAGTTTCATTTGTCTCCTAGTAGTACTTGGCCATTGGGTTTTCTATCTGTCCATGGTATTCTTTGCATTTTCCTCAGAAACCACATTTCTGCAGCCATCAGATGTTTTTCAGCTTGGCTGCACATTATCCAGGTTTCACATCCATACAAAAGAACAGGCTCTATGTATCCCCTCAACACTCTTTTTCTCGTTTCAACTGACATCTTTTTATTCGTCAAAATGTTTTTCATTTTGCTAAAGGCTACTTTCGCAATGGCGATTCTTGTTCTAATCTCTTCAAGACATCTTCCATCAGATGTTATGACTGTTCCGAGATAATTGTATCAATTCACTTGTTAAAGAATATTGCCATTTACTTGTATATTACATTGTGGTACTTCGTTCTTCCTAGTGACGTCCATAACCTGTGTCTTTTTACAATTTAATTCTAACCACAGCTGCTCACTGTGTACAACAACCGCATCTACTAACTGTTGCAGATCCTGCGCATTGTCTGCAATCAATACTGTGTAATCTTCATATCTAATGTTATTGATGTTTCGTCCTCCAATGCTGATTCCATTTACTTCTTCTACATTTCTGAAAATATTTTCACTGTACAGGGAAAAAAAAACTGGAGACATTACACATCCCTGCCTAACACCTCTCTTAATAGGCTGATATTGTCCCACTTCATTATCAATCCTTATGGCAACTTGTTGTTTCCAATATATGTTTTTTTATTATAAGTCTAAAGTCTTTCCCATCAATTTGTAGATTTGCAAGCGTATCCACCATGTTGATATGTCTAACTCTATCAAAAGCTTTTGTGTAGTCAATAAAGCAAAGATGTATAACCTTGTTTACTTCTATAGCACGTTCAATAACTGTTCGCAGCATACACACAGCATGTTTTGTACCCTTTCCTTCCAAAAACCCATATTGTTCTTCCCCTATTTCAGATTGTAATTACTTCCTCACTCTTTGCATGCTAATTCGTAGCAAAATCTCTGTGATCTGACTCATTATACTAATTGTTCTATGTTGATCACATTCAAAGGCTCCTGATTTCTTTGGAATTGCAATAAATACAGAGTTACATAATTTAGAAGGTATATCCTTGATCTAGTCCATATTCTTCTAAAGCTTTAATCATTTCTGCTGTGATGTTATCTGCACCGAGGTCCTTGCCAGCTTTCATATGCTTAAGAATATTTTGAACCTCCATCATCCAAATTGGTGGTCCTTCATTGTTAAATCTAATAACATACTGTTCCTCTCTGTTGTCCTCATAAAGAACTCTGCAGAACTTGGTGGAGTATTGATACATGACAAGGCAGACGTGGTTACGGCCTTGTGGGAGCACGTGTACACCTCGGAGAAGCAAATGGATTACCATGGTCTGGCAAGAATGAGACAGCGAGGAGAGACGAGGGGACATGGCCGACGCTCAACGCTCAGAGGAAAGGCGAGACGGACATATAATCAGATTGCTACTGGTACTATTGGTGTTGGAACTCTTCGCTGGCTGCTGAGGATGGGGACGGAGCGCTTATGGGAATGCCCCGAATGCTGTGATGTCGATTCCTAAATCAATCAATCAATCATTCCTCATAGAGGTTGAATTGCATCACTAATTTTTACGTTACACAATGTACATATACAAGTTTTTCTTAATTTTTTACAATTTTTGCGAGATTGCTCACGACAATCATCAGTGTATGTGTGTGTAAAGTGTGGGAGTGTGTTCATACTAGTTTCAGTGATTATATGAGGCATCATGTATGTGTCTAGATGTGAGGCATCATGTATGTGTCTAGATGTGAGGCATCATGTATGTGTCTAGATGTGAGGCATCATGTATGTGTCTAGATGTGAGGCATCATGTATGTGTCTAGATGTGAGGCATCATGTATGTGTCTAGATGTGAGGCATCATGTATGTGTCTAGATGTGAGGCATGATGTATGTATCTAGATGTGAGGCATCATGTATGTGTCTAGATGTGAGGCATCATGTATGTGTCTAGATGTGAGGCATCATGTATGTGTCTAGATGTGAGGCATCATGTATGTGTCTAGATGTGAGGCATCATGTATGTGTCTAGATGTGAGGCATCATGTATGTGTCTAGATGTGAGGCATCATGTATGTGTCTAGATGTGAGGCATCATGTATGTGTCTAGATGTGAGGCATCATGTATGTGTCTAGATGTGAGGCATCATGTATGTGTCTAGATGTGAGGCATCATGTATGTGTCTAGATGTGAGGCATCATGTATGTGTCTAGATGTGAGGCATCATGTATGTGTCTAGATGTGAGGCATCATGTATGTGTCTAGATGTGAGGCATCATGTATGTGTCTAGATGTGAGGCATCATGTATGTGTCTAGATGTGAGGCATCATGTATGTGTCTAGATGTGAGGCATCATGTATGTGTCTAGATGTGAGGCATCATGTATGTGTCTAGATGTGAGGCATCATGTATGTGTCTAGATGTGAGGCATCATGTATGTGTCTAGATGTGAGGCATCATGTATGTGTCTAGATGTGAGGCATCATGTATGTGACTAGATGTGAGGATGTGTGTATGCGGGTGTGTATGTGAGCGATGCTTGTGTGGGGGATGTATGTGTGGAGGGGTTTATGTGTGGGGGGAGGTGTGTGTAGGTGGATGAGGATGTATGGGTGGGTGAAGGGATGTGTGGTGGGTTGGAGATGTGTGTGGGTGAGGGGTATGTGTGGATGGGGGATCCTTGGGTGGATGGTTGGAAGTGTGTGGGGGTTGGTGGTTGTGTAGGAGTGGCATGTGATGGTGGGTGGGTGAGAGATGTGTGGGTTAATGGGTGTTTGGGGTGTGAGCGATGTGTGTGTGTGTGTTGGTGGTGGGTGTGTGACGGGTGTGGGTGATAGGTGTGGGGATGTGTGTATGTGTTGCTGTGGGGTTATCGGGCATAATATCAAACATAAGCTCGAATATAAACAGTCCAGAGGTGCCGACAACTGTCCAGCAACGAAGCAACGGAACTTGAATAAAAGGACTCACTAGAAGGCTGGCAAAAAAATTGATGCGGCTACGTTTTTAGCCAATATTCTTGAGCAGTAGTCAATCAGGCAATTAATACATTTCAATAAATTTCGATCTGGTCTGTAACTGGAGACGGGACGATCGTATGAAACCATCAATGATAAATATTCAACTGTTGACCATAATAGCTAGTGAGAACTCCCACATCATTAGTAATACAGTCCTTCATTTCTTCTGTCCATCCAAGGTTACCGAAATGTCCTGCTGGTACGATATGCTCAATTACATTTCTAGATTCGGCATCTGTCCCAAATCGTTATCCTGATATATAAGCTGCCATGGTTCTCCTTTCTAATACATCTTAGCCATGAATAAAATTGTCCTGCCAGAAAATATCTCAATATATTGGAGATGATTTGAACGCGCTGCTTCTCCAGTCCAGCTCTATGATCCGAATACCGTAGCTATTGACAAACAAAACTGACGTGATCTCCGTTCTAAGTCAGATGCCTATTTTTATGTATCTTTTGGTTCGGGAGTTTTGCTCTCTCTTACTTTTGCGTCATTGGCTCTGCTACGACTTGGCAGTGTGTGGGTGGGGTAAGTGTGGGTGGGGTAAGTGTGGGTGGGTGGAGGATGTATGTGTGGGTGGTGAGGGTGTTTGTAGGTGAGGGTAGGTGGGTAGGTGGGAGATTTGTGGGGAGATGTGTGTGTGTGGATGAGAGATTTGTTTGTGGGGATGTGTGTGGGGGATATTTGTGTGGATGGGTGATGTGTCGTTAAGGGATGTGTGGTTAAGGTACGTGTGGTTGGGGATGGATGATTGGGGGGTGGGGGGGGGAGGATGTGTAGGTGGGTGAGTGTGTGTAGGTTGTGGGATGGGTGGGGGATGTGTGTGTGTGTGAGAGTGAGGGATGTGTGGGTGGGTGTGGGATTTGTGTGTGGATAGGTGCGGGATGTGTGGGTTGGAGGGGGGATGTGTGTGGGGGGATGTGTGCTTGGCTGAGTGGTTGGGGTGTGTGGATAGGTGGTGGAGGATATATGGATGGGTGAGTGTTGGTTGGTTATGGGATGGTTCGAGGATGTGTGTGTGTGTGTGTGTGGGTGGGGAGATGTGCTTAGGTGGGGGATGTGTGTGGATGTTAGATGTGTGGGTGGAGGATGGGTGTATGGTTGGAGGCATGTATGTGTGCATGGGTGTGTGTGTGTGGTTGGGTGGGTGGGGATGTGAGGGTGGGTGGGGGTTGTGTCTCATAGCATGGAATATGCATTGGTTATGTCTATATCATTCGTTTGACAATGTTTTCTTATTCCTATGTGTATGTATTATGTACTACTGATGAACGAAAGATGAGTTATTGGAATGGCCAAATGTAAGACGGGCCTGCGAGCCCAATTTGTTACCCTTTGAAAATAAAGTCCATTCGTTCCTTGCACCTTGCTACTGGGTACACCATTGGGCAAGGTGGCGTGCTCGTTTCTGTTCCTAAACAGGGTAACATAAAACCGTTGGAGCCAATGGTGGATTGAGTTTTAGAGCAGTCAATAGGCAGTTGATTATATCCCAAGTTTCTAACGGTAGGCACATAATCTCACGATGAAACCACTCAAAATTCGTCAACCAGAATGGTCAATGACAAGACCAAAATAAATTATCTTTACTGATCGCTAAAACAAACTAAAGTAGTCAAAGAAATAATGGTCCACCTAAAAATAGGACAATGACGATCGTTAGTGAGGCACCCAGGAGAGAGTATCGTATGTATATGCCGAGTACGATTGTCCATGGGGAACGGTGCTAGCAAATTTGATGATGGAATATTTCCCGACTGTCCTGTCTAGGAAGGACCATGTCTCAAACTTACAAGAAAACTAAAAGTAGGGACATGAAATGTGGGAACTATGAATGAAAGGAGAAAAAAACCGCACACACACACAAATAACTGTTAGCGAAGAAGAGACATTTAAAATTAAAATACTAAAAATAGATAAATTAGTATATATTTTGGTACAGAAAATCAAAAAAGACACGGAGTGGCAGTATATTTGAATAAATTTACGTCACACACACTTCTTAGTTACCATCAGTGATAGAATCATTAGTGTGAGGCTTAAATCAAAACCAAGGTTTTGAAAGATATTGAAAAGGGAATAAGCTGATATCCTTCTTTCTGTAGTGAAAATAAACGTATTACAGCCAAATAAGCTTGTCAACAACAGTCTAGAAGTCTGTTTACCCGAACATCGTAGTGTGGAAATACCAAAACAAATAGACTATATAAGAGGCGATGGAGAACAAGCATAACAAGAGTCAAAACCTTGCCAATTGCTGATTACAGTGGTGAGCATGAGTTATTACTGGCAATACTACAGGTGAAACACAGAAAATCCACCCAAGAACCAAACCTAGCCAGCTATGATACCAGCCCAGTACTAGAAGAATGAAGGTGGATGAAGAATGACTTGCGCGATGAACTGGATTAAAGTGAGGAAGAGCTGCGCAATTCGTCGACTTCACTCTCTCGCCTGAGTCCATTCGAGTCCAGTGGCAAGACGAGTCAAGACGACTGGAGACGAACACAGGTGCAGTGGATAACCAGAGCGGTCCACGTGCCTTGCCATGCTCATTATGTTCCACAGCGCATTGCAGGTAAACGCCGTCTTGCCCGTTGAAACATCAATGATTTCTATCGTATAGTCTGCCGAGTCTGTAGTTATTTACCAGCCAGCTCCAGGGAATAATCACACCGTGCCGAATATCAAGGTGAATGGTCATAGACTAAGTGTTGTCGATAACTTCACCTATCTTGACAGCACTGTGTCACAAGCTGCCACAATTGATGATGAAGTGAATGCAAGAATCTCCAAGGCCAGTGCGGCCTTTGGCAGACTGTACAAGAATGTATAGGACAGAAATGGAATAAGCCTGCAAACAAAGCTGAAAGTCTACAAAGCATATGTACTATCCACACTGCTATATGCTTGTGAAACATGGACTGTTTTTCAGCGACACGCTAGGAAATTAAACCACTTCCACACAGTCTGCCTTAGGAAGCTATTGAAGATTAAATGGCAAGACAAGATCCCAAACACTGAAGTTCTAGAAAGAGCGTCCATGCCAAGTATCCACATTCTACTAACGAAGAATCAGATTCGCAGGGCTGGTCACTTGACTCGCATGCCAGATCACAGGCTCCCTAAACGAATTTTTTACGGCGAACAGCGGTGTGGTAAACGCTCCCAAGGCGGCAAGAGAAAGCGCTTTAATACAATATGAAAATCTCCCTGAAAGCCTTTGGAATGCATCTTGACACCTGGGAGACTACTGCGAAAGACCGAAATTCGTGGCGTACATCATTACGCAAAGGTGAAGTCACTTGTGAAGCAACCAAGACTGCAAGAGCTGTGAAGAAAAGGCTGGACAGAAAAATCACTGCAGGAGATCCTCCTCCTGGAACGTCAAGCATTATTTGCCCACATTGTCAAAGAACATTTCGAGAAAATAGGCCTTATCAGCCATCTTAGAACTCACGGCTGCATACTTTCAACCGCCACTGGATGAAATGAATGGCCAGCATCATTCTTGATGGACAAACAACACAACAATAGAAGAATATAAAATAAACGTAAAAACCCGATTCGAAATACTGATGCAATTTCAAGAAGTGTTAGCATTAATTGACTGATGTTTGCGTGTGGATTAGCTTTCTCTACTGTTGAGGTACTTGTAATTTACGTCACCAAGACAAAGACGAGAAGTCAAGATTGTAGTCCAAATGACCGGTGTATGGGTTGAAATCGCTGCCTCGCCAGAGATATCGTAATATCATCTGCTACATATTTTGTACCGGAAAGGAATGCCAGAAAGAACAAAGGGATGACATATGATACGTTAGAGCTGATAATGCAGAGAAGAGGGCAAAATGTCAAAGGAATAACACATGATGAGTAGAGGCAGCCTATATAAACCAGACGAAACATATACGAAAGAAAGTAACACAAGATAAGATGCATTTACACCTAGACCAGTATGCAACGATAGAAGAACAGTTGAGGATTAGGAGAGATCATAAATTATTCAAGGAACTAAAAATAACGACAAGACACTTTAGAACTAAGACAATACTAAAACAAAAGTACTTGAGTAGAAGATTGGTTAAAGAGATAATAAATAAATTCTTAGGTGGCAAAAATTATGCAGCAAGACAAATAAAAATAGGATAAGGACATAAAGACACAAATGTAGACACCGAAATGACAACAGAGAAAGTGCCAGAATCAACACTAGGCGGAGTCGAGTGGGCAATAACAAACAAAAAATTACCAGAATGTTATAATCGAATAACAGAGTTTATTAAATCTGGTGTAGACCTAAATGTGGAAATATAAAACTCTTTATGTGAAGAGATCCTGAAAAAAGAATATGCCGAAGAAATGGATGAGATTAATGTATATCCCAAAAATAAGAACAGGGCGACATGTAATTATTACAGAACATATGACTTAATAAATCACGCAAGTGAAACTTTCAAGTTCGCTACTTTGAACTCAAGCGTAGTCCATACGTATGCTACTGTAGACTTTAGCGTGTGGGCTAGTTTTCACTATTACCAGTGTCCCTCGCCTTCATGTGAACCCACTTCGACTTCTGAGGTACTTGCAATTTGCTTCCCAAAGTAATCAAGGGAAGAATTCAGAAAAACACAGCCACTGCCCTTTACCGGTTTCCATTTCTACTAGATTTAAATGTATAAATACGACTTCTAACGGCTGAAAATGGCTGCACATGCCTGTAAAATTTATGTTTCATCTTTATACGGCTTTTGTTACAAAAAAAAAAAAATTAAAAAACACAAGAAGAGAAATGAACTTTTCCCGAAATTGAATTTCATGAATGTTTATTAGAGGTTTCTCATTTATTGATCACTGTTCACTGGATTTCACATAAATAATTTTAATAGCTCACTTTTGTCAGATTATTTTTGTACTAATCCCGTAATCATGCTGATGTATTGTTCAAACATGTTTACATATCTTTCTTCTTTACATTTTTAGCTTCGTTGCAATAAGCCTATATTTCGTGTGATTTTCAAACAAGTTGACAATTCTTATATTTACAACTCTCTCTCTCTCTCTCTCTCTCTCTCTCTCTCTCTCTCTCTCTCTCTCTCTCTCTCTCTCTCTCTCTCTCTCTCTCCTATTCCACATGGCTAATAACAAGTGTCAGACCATTATCTAATTTTACTGTGTCGTGTAGTTTTGATGTTCGCATTTTACCCATGCCTTTATAATGCATATCTTTTATATTGTTGCTGTTCTCTGTTAGCCTTGAATGATGTATGAATGAAATAATGTATGAAAGAGAGTGATAGAAGGGCAGAATGTTAGACGGGCCTGCGTGCCCAATTCTTAACCCTTTGAAAATAAAGTTTGTTCGTTCGTTCGTTCGTTCGTTCTCTCAAGATGATGAAGAAGAAGAAAGAAGAGGAGGAGGAGGAGAAGAAGAAGAACAACAACAACAATAACGACAACAATAATAGCAACAGCAACAACAGCAGCAGCAACAGCAGCAGCAACAGTAGCAGCAACAACAATCAATCAATCAGGTGCCGTCTCCACAAAGAAGGTTGGCTGCATTGGATCTCCAATACTTTCTGTCTGTCGCCTCGACTGTACATTCTGTCAGGCTGATGTTCGTCCATCTCTTGATGTTATCCTCCCACTTGTATCGTTGTCTACCTCTTGCTCACTTGCCCTCAACCTTGCCTTCCAGTATGGTTTTTATAAGAGTATCGTGTCTTTTAACGTGGCCAAAATATTTCACATGTCTCCTCTTTTTTTCTTTCATCAACTCTCTCTTCATTCTCAGTTCTTCTACGATCTCTGCATTTAATTGTTTTTGTTTCCATCAAATACGACCTATTCGTCTGTATATCCACATCTCCAGTCTTTTAACGTGGCCAAAATATTTCACATGTCTCCTCTTTTTTTCTTTCATCAACTCTCTCTTCATTCTCAGTTCTTCTAAGATCTCTGCATTTAATTGTTTTTGTTTCCATCAAATACGACCTATTCGTCTGTATATCCACATCTCCAGGGCTTCTATGCGACTTTCTAGTTGCTTGTTCAATGTCCAGGATTCCGCGCCATACGTAGCATTTGACAATTCTCATTTTTAAAGCGTTATTAATTTCTCTAGATGCTAATACTGATTTCATGCCGTTGAAAGCATATTTGGCCATTCCTATTCTCTTTTTGATTTCCATTTCACTTCTGCCATCATCTGTTATTATATGTACAAGATAAGAGACTTTTTACCTGTTCTAGTATCTGCCCGTTTACTGTGATGTTCATTGATGACCTTTCCTTTTCACCGCTAATTATCACAGTTTATGTTTTTTGGATGTTAATACCTAAGCCACATTCTATACTGTGCCTGTTTACTTCTTCCGCTAGGTCTTGCAACTCTTTCTCACTTTCTCCTAGTAACACGGTACCGTCAGATTATCTAAGATTGTTTATGATTCTTCCATTGATGTTGAGTCCAGGCAAGCAATAATAATAAGGTGTTTTTCCCTGGCTTTTCATGTAGTCAAGAAAACAGAAGAAAAAAAAAAACAACAACAACAACAGGACACTTAAAAACTTAAAATAAGAAAATACAGTTACAGAATGTAACATGAAAGGAGAAAGTATGATTGTAAACTGCGAGTGCCATGGAAATAAACTAGGTCAAGAAAAAGAAGATGGATTCACGAAGCATGCACTGTTGCGTTGAAATGCGATATCAATTACTCTCACCCGCTGATAGCTTTACAAGTCCATAAGCGAAAATGCAGGAAACAACAGCTGCACTGTTCTTGAAATACCTGAATGCAGAAAAAGAACAGACGCACACCGCTGCAAGAAATAGATATGTGAGCGATTACTTCTGTAAAGAACTCCAGGTAAAATTTATGTAAGTGAACAAGAGGGTTTGCACTGACTCTTACTATCTCAGGTTTAGAGGGGTCGATGCGAGTAAACACTCTCTGTACATGCATTAAGACGCATGGGATATATAATGCTAGACAGATATTTCTATAGACAGTCTGCACTCGGTGGGTGACGTGGGCAGTATCATACCGGCCGCCTTTACTTCCTAAGACAAATCCCGATACCCATTTTTCAAGACTAAGTGGATCTGGGAGCAAGGAAAAACGCATGTACATACAGAAATCATAGACCACGTATTGATGAAAGAATGGGAAATATATAAGGAAAATTAATATAAAATATATAATAACAACTAAGAAAAGTATTTTTAAATGCATCACAGCAGTTTCGGTTATAATACCCTTAGGCGAGAAGAACACAAATATGGTCAATAAGAAGATTAGAATAAAGAATTCGATTTGTATCCAGTTGTTTTAGTTGTTCATATAGTGTTTAGTCACACCTTATACACATTTTGTGTGTGTGTGTGTGTGTGTGTTGTTCTTGATGCCGGCTTCCTGGCCTAGAGGTTAGCGACTTTTCTCCGTAATCTCGTATACTCTCGTAAGTAACGTGACGACGGTGAGAATCAGCAGTGGTTCGAATCGCATCGGTAACTTACGGGGTATGTGAGCCGGCCGCTCAGAAAGCAATGGCAAACTACTGAGCGTAATCTTGCCAAGAAATCAACAATCAGCTGAAAGATGCTGATGTTGACAGCAATGTCCTGTAAAGGATATGCAAACAATGTGCTGTCATTATTGCTGCTGTTGATTTTTTTTAACCCTTTCTGTTGCCCACATTGTTGCTGTTGTAATGGGTGTTGTGTTGGCTGTA
The DNA here is from genome assembly GCA_963921405.1 of Cepaea hortensis. NCBI lineage: Eukaryota > Metazoa > Mollusca > Gastropoda > Stylommatophora > Helicidae > Cepaea > Cepaea hortensis. The sequence goes on along the minus strand of OY992876.1, from coordinate 174,423,183 downwards.
CTTATTATTATATTATTACCGCTATTACTATTGTTGCTCTTATTATTCTCGTTGTCGTCATATATATATATATATATATATATATATATATATATATATATATATATATATATATATTGCGATAAACACCTGAATATAATTCAGTCGTGACTGAAAGACAGACTGGTAGACAAAACAACAGACAGCAAATATAACCTCACATCTCTGTAGTAGTAAAGTTCACTAATATATTCTACATCACACAAGGCATTATTGGTCGTGATACACGCGCCAATAACATAAAGAAATTAAGCCAATTCCAGAAACAGTAACTCCCCAGTACAGCTTCATCCACATCTGCATCGTTACCGGCAACATCTTTACACGAGATACCGGTCAGGTAGTGATTCTTCGTGTGCTTCTGTCGTAAACAGTGAGCAGTGGAGAGGTAAACAGTAGAGAAATGTCAGAAACGAACCTACAATATGAAATCGCATTGAAGCGACATGCTGGAGGAATGCACGCACATAAAACACCGCTTGCATTATCTTTGGATGTTTGCGAGAAAATATTGGCAACAGGACAAAAGACGTCTTGTGTTTTTCTCTGTTATTGTTTATAACATAGAGATTTTCTGGCCTAAAATATGAAAACTCCCTGAAATAGCATCTTTTTATCCTTCTGTTGTACATATTGTACCGACCTTTCGTCGCGTGTGAGGGAAATTGCTAATGTATATTGTGTCTTCGTATTTCATTACAGGCAACTCTGTTTAGTTGTGGAATGATGTCACAAAATCGACTTGTCTATTTGGTAGTTTCTACTTCGATCTCTCTCTATCAGATCAGAAGAACGGTTTATATATCTAATTATGAGATTCTTCCATGAGGGTTGAGAATGAAAGCAAGGCAGGCATACAGACAGATAAAGTTAAAGACAAGATCTAACTATCTAGCTAGATAGGCAGGCAGACAGAAATAGATATAGATAAACAGAAATAGAGAGAAAAAGAGACGATCTGACGTATCCATTTTAAGTTGGGTCAATCTACACAGATGGGTCGGTCGTTCGATGAGTGAGAAGTTCATGGGCCTTTATGGCTCAGGCCGGAGAGAGAATTGTGATGGAAGATTCTGGCAGTAAGTAAAGCAACAACATGTCTCGAGACACAAACATTCACTAGGGCATTCTCAAGAAGATAGAGATAGGGTCTATCCGAAAGGAATGGCTGCGGTTGCTGTCTCTGGAACGATCTCGGCTGGCAAAGATTAGTTTCATTTTCGTACCAGGGCATGCTTGTGTACAAGGAAATGAGCAGGCTGACAAGCTCGCAGGTAAGGCAACTGTGGAAGACGGACGCGCCATGGACTAGGCTGACATTCTGAATGCTTTACGAGAAGAAAATCTTTCGCAAGAACCAAGTGATGACTGTGAATCTACAACCATGGTAAGGATGCGAGAAGAGCAAATTAAAAGAGGTGTGGCCAATCAAGAACACTACGCAGGAAGCCAAAGAAGATTAATAAACCTGTCGCGGAATTCTTGGAGTTGTCGATCGATGAAAGACTGTCGCGCCATTCTTTGATGTTGGGGACAGACTGTCCTGATGAGAGTCGGCAAGATCTTTTGTTGTGGGGGAAACAATTCCCCAGATCAAAGCGAGGCAGCCGGCCAGTTGTTTACATCGAGTCGGAAAAGGAGAGAAAAAGATAGTTTCTCGACGCCTAGTGTCTAGTCAGATTTGTGACGTCATTCAGACAGTTTTAAAACAGTCTGGAAAAACACCTTTGGCGAGAGTCTACCAAATGTTGTGAGGCAACAAGGACGTTTTTGATGTTCCTGTTCTGATTATGGAAAGAGACCACGGTGTCTTATGTTGATTTACATCGGCGGACATTTGTCCATTGTGTGATTTGGTGGTCTCGATTTCAGACGGGAATAAATATATGGTATTTAATTAAATAGACCCAAATTAGATGATTCTTAGGAATCGAGTGTAGTAATGTGAGTTGTGAGAACGTATTATAGGAGCGTCTGCAGCAGTAGGCTATCGCGTTGCTTAAACTAGATAGTGTGAGATATCAATTAACTCAGTGAGTTAAGAACAAGAGAGAGAGAGAGGGATGATATTCGGGGAGATTGGGGATGGTTGGAGGGGGGATAAGGGAAAGGTAAAATGGTAGGATCTTCCAGTAGGGTATCTACTGGGTATTTGCGCTTTTCCTTTAGTCTTTCCTTGTCTTACCATGACTCAGACCGATGTGATGAGCTCCTCTGCCTTATGACAGAGTTTAGTTCTCTGTTAAATATCTGAGTGCGGCCGTCAGCCAACACTCACCTAATGAAGGTCGGAATCGGGTTGCTCTCACCGGGTGTTCTCTCTTCAACAGGTTCCACTATGTTTTCCAAATAAGCTAGCAGACAAGTCATAGAAGAAGATTATGGCTCGATCATTGAAGGCAGTTTTTTTCTCAGCGGCCTTTGCACTGGGCCCATAACCCAGAGGGTCTGCAAGAACCTGGCCTCTACTGAGCAGGAACCGACGATCACCTAAGAGTGATTCCTCCGTGGTATGTGGTAGTTCTCATCATATTAGAGTGAAGATACTTACAATACCACCAGTAACAGGGACAATAGTATTTATATAGAGTAATTAACAATTAACATTGCGTTTTCCAAATGGTGAATTCCTGTGAGAAATTAACAATTAACCTTTTGTTTCAAAGTGACAGTAAACATTTATTTTACTGCACAAGGATTATCAGATCACAGAACTTTTAGTGACATATTAGTTACACTGTGTGTGTCGGATTCATGGTCAGTATTGGACTGCATCCACCGTTGGTGACCAGGCATCCGGACTATCCAAGAGCCACTGGAGGAAGTCGACACCTGGCCGGAGAGACACATCATTTGGTGAGGTCCTTCTGTACTTGATCAATGGTGCTGTTGTGTGGCCGGTACTGTGATGAACGCAGACTTTGATCTTGAGCTGTTCGGTCTGATTCTGCATATACCCTAGATTATACGACAGACATTCTACACACACACTTTGCACATACCTGACACTTTTCTATATTAAATTAATTTGTCATTTTGTTAGAAGCTAGAGTTGTGTAGTGTGTTTTGGAAAAGAATGAGAGGGGGCATGGCAAGTGGTAAGATGAAAAAGAAGAGAGAGAGAGAGAGAGAGAGAGAGAGAGAGAGAGAGAGAGAGAGAGAGAGAGAGAGAGAGAGAGAGAGAGAGAGAGAGAGAGAGAGAGAGTGATCCAAAGACTGATGGGGTTTTGTGGACAGAGATCCAGGAGATCCTCAAGATAATAATATGGAGTTAAAAGAATGTGGGTGTTGATTCCGCTCACCCCAGGGACGACACTTATTACGACAAAACCAATACAGAACTGGCGTCGTTAGCCGCTACACTCTGCGGGATTTACTGAGGCGGGGATCCGAGCACTTATGGACTAAGTGGTTCGATGTGCAATGAGGATGATCTGACAACTAACTAACTAGCTAACTAACTAACTAACTACTAACTAACTAACTAACTAATTAACTAACTAACTAACTAACTAGTTGGGTCCATTTAGATAAATCCGAATACGCCCAGCTGCAGATGGAACCCATTACCTCCTGTTTTCAAGCTAGTGTCTAGCCACTACACCACGGACGCTCCATCTACAGTAAATGCTGGGGAATAAACCCTTTTTACTTAGCTTTAATTAAATAAGCAATCTTAAGCTCCACGGGACACTTCATGGCCAATAAAGGTTGGACGCTTCAAACTGGACAAAACACTTATGGCCCACTTGCACAACACAGACAGAGTGATGCAGTATAAGAAGAGTCTAACTCCCTTTTCTTTTCTTAATCTGTCTTGTCACCGGCTCCCCTGCTATGGCTTTTGTACTGTTTATTAAAGCATTATTTCAATTGCCTCCTATGTATCCACACACTTTAGGTTTCCTGTGATACGAATAGTATATGACGTAGTGAACACATCTTTAATGTACGTGTTTTCAACATCTAGCACTTAACCTTGATATTGCTACTTCTGGACATTAGAGCAGAAAGACATGTAAGACCACGTGCTGTATGACATCACATTTGTAAGACCGTATTCTGTATTACATCACATTTGTAAGACCGTATGCTGTATTACTTCACATTTGTAAGACCGTATGCTGTATTACGTCACCTTTGTAAGACCGTGTGCTGTATTACATCACATTTGGGGGTTCTCTAATGCCGGCTCTGTGGCGAAGCGGTTACAAAAGCATTTCGTAATCCCGCATACCGAGTTCGAAACACAGCTGCTGGCGATTTGGCAGCAGACCGCCTTGCATTTGATATTTTGCGAAATTGTATGAGTGCCGGTCGTTCAGATTGCAATGGCAAACTACTGAACGTAAACTTGCCAAGAGATCACAATACCAAAAAATCCCGGTGTTGACAGCGACGTCCTGTAAAGTTTATGCAACTAACTTTATTCGGTCCACGAGTGCAGTTTTTTTTCTCGCAGACCCCTGAGGATTGTAGCTGGAGCTTCAAAGTTCGTGATCTTGATAGGTCGCTTTGCGGAAAAAGACCCCGCCGTATGGGATAAAACCCGGTGTAATGACGTCAACATATTTAAACTTCTTTTAAACATAACCTGATTCAGACAATACTTGACCGGCTTTTGGTTAACGTCGGAAAGGTTGTTGAAACAAGAGAACAGACTGGAGGAATCTGCAGGTGTTCCACACGATGACTGGTGAGTCCTTCACACGGAGGTACAAGTGTCCACAACCAATGGGTGACAGGAATGATTACATGGACATGTAGCCTAACTGTGAATACAATTTGACGTTTATCAGCTGATGCAATAGTGTCTGTGTCTCACAAGCTTACATCAGTATAGGCTCTGTAGTCTTCTTCTGTCCTGTATTCCCCATTGAGGAGAATATCCTCAACCAAACCACGCCAAGCAGTCTTATTTCCTGCAGCTACCCCCATGTCCTCCAAATATGATTCATCTCTGTCTGTAATTCTCTTCTCTATGTGTTTTAGAACTCCCACTATTTCGTTTGCCTTGTGGGTTCCATTCAAGACAGTGTCTAACTATATTTTTCACGGGTTTTCTCATTTTGTGTCCTATCTAGCGTCAGCGTTTTTTATTTTTCACCTCTTGTTTCTCTGGAATTTGTTTATTTGTATCCATGATCCGGAGTACGAATAAGATCCGGAGTACGACAAAGTTGTGTCCTGCCTCCCCTCTTGCTCATAACCTATATAGAAAGCATATGCAAAGAAAGCAGCCAAAGGGAGACCGTGACAACATTGCATGAAGAACAGAACACAGAAGAAGAACCAACGGCAAATCACACCATTAAAGAACTCTAATTTGCGGACGAACAAGCATTAATAGCAAAATCAGAATGAAAATTGTAAGACAATATAAAGTCTGAACGAAGTTTGTATGGAACATAACATGAAAATGAGCACAAGTAAACAGGCAATGACTAAAACCAAAGAAGAAAGCACAATAAAAATTCATCTACTAGAAGAACACCACCTGAATCAAGTAAAGAGCTGCAAGTAGCTGTTAAGTGTAATATCATCAAACGGCAAATCAGCAGAGAGATCGAAAATAGATGCAATAAAGCAAACCAACCCCTGAACAAATGGCACCAATACTAAATAACAAACATGTATCAATAATCACTAAGATAGCACTATACAACACAATCTTCCTACCAACTCGTTGCTACCAATGCCAAACTTGGACAATAACAGAAATAAGGGAAGTGGGATTCCTGAGAAGAATTCTCAATGTATCAAGAAGAGAGAAATGAGGAAATGAGGAAATCGGGACTAAAGTTTGGGTTATAGCAGCACTAGATTTTATCAGAAAACAGCAGGTTAAATGGTTTGGCCATATAACTACCAGTAAACCTCAACAAGCAATGATGTACAGACCAGATGGAAGCAAAGGAAGAGATCGACCACGTAAACGACGGATAGGGGGGGGGGGGAAGTATAGAGACAATAAGAACCTTGATATATGAAGCCCATACACGGGCACTCTCCCGCTGTTTATGCTTTACCTTGACACAGCAGTGTACAAGAGGAGCCTGATGAGATGAGTATCCACGAGCTCTACGTTAGTGACTGTCATATCATTTTGTTTCTACTAGTCTCGGTAGGCACCAATTAGTGAATGTCTATATTTAGTTTATATCTGATTCTTCTAGTTGTTCTCCGTGGTTCTGACCAGTACAGTAGTACCGATTTCAGACTTTAGTTAAAAATTCGAAATTCAACTACCTATACTTCCACAAAGTCCCTAGTCCTATGAAATCCTTTCTTGCATTGTAACACTCTTTTTGGCACTGCAAAATTGACACTGTGTTATTTCTGAGGATGTTCCTAGGTCACAAAACGCTGTTGTAGCTTCTTGCCTGTATAAGAAAAGTTAGTTGCATGTCCTTTACAGGACGTAGCAATTAACCCCAGCTTTAATGGATGTATACGATTTTCTAGGTTTAGTAGTTTGCCGTTGCTTTCTAGACAACCGACGCCTCATATCAACGAAATAAACGCACAGCGATCTGCTTCCAAATCGCTGGACCTATTTCGAACCCACGACTCAGTATGACGGGAGATTGTCAAACTTCTATATGTATATAAACACAAGCTCTCGAAATAATTTTTTCCCATGCCCTCTACATCAGATCCATTTGTTTTGCCTGCTTTCGCTCAGCCAGCTAATGAACGCAGACTAGATAAACTCTACTTAAATGCACAACTTTCCGAAATCCCTGCCACAAGCGGGGGTAGCACTAGATTCATTACACAATATCCACGTCAACAGAATGTATTTAACGATTTGCTGCTGAAATATCTCAAAGCCACGGATATTACAAATTCTTATACTAATGAGAAGATGACAACTTTAATGAGTTCGTTCTCAATTAATCTTTGACGTCTTTATAAAGTATTGTATTCGTTGCCAAGATACAAAGGGATTTTTAAAGGCTGTCTGCACCTAGTTACCGCTGACTAAACAATGTGGGCAGGTTTTTATTTTTCTTTAATGTTTTTTTATCTTTCCATTCTCTAAACTGGGCTGACAGTAGCAAAACCTCATCGTCATCACGTTCCATGCCGATAAGCGTGGACTGTCATGTTTCGCCATCTAATACGATCACCGGAGTCACCAATCTGTTTCTGAGTGGACATGACATCAGTATGTTTTCCATATTTCAATAGGCTACCATTGCCATAGTGATTCTTGTTCTAATCTCTTAAAGGCACCGCCCATCAGATGTTTTCAGTGTTCCGAGATCTTTGTACCGATTCACTTGTTGAAGAACATTCCCATTTACCATATATTACATTGTGCTATTTGTTTGTTAATAGTGACGACAATAATCTGTGTCTTCTTACAATTTAATGATAACTCTTGTTGTTCACAGTGTACAACAGCCGCATCTAACAAATGCTGCAGATATTGTTCGTTGTATGCAATCAATACTGTATCATTTGCATAATTAATATTTTTGATGTTATGCACCCCAATGGCTATTCCTCTCTCATCTTCAAAATTTCTAAAATTATTTTCACTGAATATGGAAAAATTATTTGGCGACAGTCCACATCCCTGTTGAACACCTCTCTTAATCGACTGATATTTATCTACATAATCATCTATCTTTATGGCAGCTTGTTGTTTTCAATATATGGTTTTAACCAGTCTAAAATATGCCCAATCTATTTTTAGTTCTGCAAGCATCTTTATCATTTTGCCATGTCTTACTTTATTAAATGCCTTTTGTTTAGTCAATGAAGCAAAGATGTAAGTCTATGTTTACTCCAGTCGAACTCTCCATTAATGTTCTCAGCAAATACTCATGAAAACGAAGTTCTTAACGTTAGCCCGATAATCTCGTAAACATGAATTCCAGCATTTTTTTCTTCCAAATTGAGTGATGCTGGAAAATATCTCATACAGATTTCAGTAAATACTAAAAAGAAAAGCATATTAAATACAGAACGATGTGATAATTTAAACTGCAATAATTAGAGCAGGCTGGGATGTTAGGAATACTTATTAGTTCACCAGCATCACCATCAGCAGCACGTGCCATAGCGGTTATCGTGGCTGGTCATAATTCGCCAGCTCATATGATCATCAGTAACTGTTTTCGTTTGCTTCTTGGAGGACATCTTGATGTTTTGTTTTGTTTCTTTTTTTTCGCTCATGGTATTCGTGGTGTTTCCCACATAAACCACAGTTCTGTTGACTTTGGATATTTCGTGACTTGTTTGCTTATTGTCCAGATTTCAAATACTTATGAATGTGCACGCTCTATACAGCACTGAACTGTAATTTTTTTTTTTTATTGTTCAGTTCACAACATTTCATTTATAAGATTTACATATTGCACTAGATTGAGGGGAAAAGAACAAGAGGAAGACAGAGCGATGAATATCTGGATGGCCTGGCCAAGTGTCATGGTCGAGACAAGAACATGGAGCTATTCCACGACTCTGGTGATCGTTTTAGATGGCGAAACATGACCGCCCGCGCTTATCAGCATGGAAGATGCTATTGCACACAAAATGATTTTGCCATGGCTATCACTCTTCTAATTTCTACAAGGCCTTTTCCGCAGCCTGTTCTAACGGTCCTTAGACAGCTGCATTCAGCCCTATCAGATTTTCTCTCAAATACGTGGATGTTACATTCTGGTATTTCTCTGAGATACTTGGATGTTGCATTATAGTATTTCCTTTAGATGCTTGGATATTTGTTTGTTGTTGCGTATCCCTTACGGGACGTTGCAGTCAACACCAGCATATTTCAGCTGCTGTTGATGTACTAGGCAAGTGTTACGTTCAGTAGTTTCCCACTGCTTTCTGAACGACCGGCTCCCATACCAGTACGTTATAACACAACGCGACACGGTCTGCTGCACAAATCGGTCGCAGCTGAGCTTCGAACGCCTGGTTCCCGACTCACGAACCGCGTTCGCAAGCCTTTAGCCACGGAGCCGGCTTGGATATTGCATGGCGGTATTTCTCTCAGATACGTTGATGTTGCATTTTGCTATTTCCCTTAGATACTTGTATGTTGCATTGTGGTATTTCTGTCAGATACTTGTATATTGCACTGTGGTATTTCTCTCAGATAATTGGATGTTGCATTGTGGTATTTCTCTCAGATACTTGGATGTTACATTGTGGTATTTCTATCAGATACTTGTATATTGCACTGTGGTATTTCTCTCAGATACTTGGATGTTGCATTGTGGTATTTCTCTCAGATACTTGGATGTTGCATTGTGGTATTTCCCTTAGATACGAGGATGTTGAATTGTGGTACTGGAGGTCAGCGTGGCCGGCTGAATAAGAGCACTTGTTACTAAACATCCGGTGTGCTTAAATATTGACTTCTGCTCCTTGACTTGGGGACGTGCTTAAATTACATGTATCTCTTTAAGTCGGAGTGGGTTCGCCTGATGACAAGGGACATTGGTAATAGGGAAAGCAAAAACACACGCAAAAATTAGTAAACGGCTACTAGAAGCAATAGTACGTGTATGGACTACGCTTAAGTTCAAAGTGAGCGTAAGATAAAAAAAAACTATTTCTTAAAATGTCATTCCAAACGTAGTTGCCCACTGTAATATAACACCAGTCACTAAATTCTAACAATTGTTTTTATCGTCAGCGATCATTACTGTATATCATTACTGTAGTGAGGACTGGTCGGGTATGCAAGATCAGTCCCGCGTTCGGGAGACTCCGTGGCGAAGTGGTCAAGCCGTCTGGCTCGGGCATCGAAGGTTGTGGATTCGATTCCTGGCCGCATCATTCGGTTTACGAGTGCATTTTTTCGGAGACTCCTGTGGGTCGTCGCTGGAGCTACGGAGTTCGTGCTCTGTGGGACGCTTTCCGCCCTGCGGAAAGAGGCTGAGCCATATGGGATTAAAAACCAGGTGCAATGAAGTCGACCCTGTCGATTTTTAAGCGACTTTGTATATCATTACTGTACTGATCATCGTAAGTCCTTCAATGCCGATTATTCCAGGACCCGAATGGAGGATACCATCCATGTCATACTTTGAACACATTCCCATGGTACTTATTACTTGTGTGTGAGTGCGTGTATATGCGTTTGTATGTGTGCGCGCGTACGTGTGCGTGTGTATGTATGCGTGCGTGCGTGTGTGCGTGCTTGCGAGCATGTGTGTGCAGTAAACATCACAACAGAGCAAGACAAGAATATCACACGGAGAATTATTTCGCAGTTCTTATCTATTAAATAAAACCTCACACAGATGGCAACATATTTAGAATTCCCAGATGATATCTGAAGGAACACAGGATGTGATGTATACAGCAATGATAGTGCTAACAGTAATACGTGGGTGAGAAGCCAGGCTGTATAAATGCTTGCAAGGGTTATGTATATGCTGCAGCACTTTATCATCCTGGTGCGTTGATTTGATGTGATCAGGATGATAAGAGCGTCGAGCTCAAACTTGTTGATGACGTTGTTGGCCTTTCAACTCCTACACCGGCATTAAATTGGATTTAAACGTTGAATTCTCATTCAGAAAACATTGGTAAACCATTGAATGAACCATTGTTTAGAATATCAACATGTGATTTGGAGGTTAATTGCAACGTCCTGCACAAGTCGTTCATTTTTCTAAAGTAAGTGACGGAGCCTTTTGTACTCCTTGACGTGAACTTCGCATATGGCGATAGGCCCAGATTTTCATACACCAATCGGCGCTAGGCGCAGATTTTCATACACCAATCGGCGCTAGGTACAGATTTTTATACGCCAATCGGCGCTAGGTCCAGATTTGCATACAACAATTGGCGCTCGAGGGGTGATGTGATCAATAAATCAACCATCACGAATACTACCCAAGATATTTCCTGGTAGCCATTTTACGCTGGGTGGATCTGGGAGTCCAGATTTATTGTTTTAAAAATATGCTTCCATGCGAATTCGAACAAGTGACCACGTGGCCGAAAGGCAAGCGATTTACTTACTTCCCCACACAAAATATTAGTTTCCAAAACATCAATACATCGGGAAGAGGGAATAGTTTACAACAGGTTTTCTCATTTCATGAAAATATTTATTGATATCAATTCTCGTTGATCGGGTGGGGTATAAGGGAGATGTAGTTCCTTAGAGGTATATTGTGAATACCTTGGACTGCCAGGGTAACTAACAATGATTGAACTAGAACATTCTATACAACAATACGAAAGACACAAACAGTATTCTTTGGTCACGTAATGGGAAGAGAGATATTGGCGAATATCGTGACGACTGGAAAGATCAGTGGGAAAAGAGGCAGAGGCAGATCAGTAGAAATGATGCTGGATGAACTGAGACTACGATGTGGAGAAATAAAAGCAGCAAAGTTGATCCAGAACATCAAAGACCGATATCTGTGGAAAGACATGAACGCCAACGCCAGCTGGCAAATTACACGATAATGAGTGAGGCATACACGAGGGAACAGATCGAGAAACCATATGTGGAATGAATGAAATGGCGAGGGATCGGCAAGGGTTCTGGAAGAATCTCAAAACTCAGAGGGAAGACCAGGAGCACTTTCAATCAGATATCGGTGGGAATGATTAGCATTATGACTCTTCGCTGGCTGCTGAAAGTGGGGACTGAGTGCGTATTGGAATGTCCTGAGTGCAGTGATGTCGGTCCTTAGCTCATATCAACTCAACTGTATTCTGCTGCAGGTTACCCAGGGAGTAGTAATTAAATTGGTAAGTTATAATTTGAGACAATGCTGGAGCAAGTTAGAGACTTCAACTATCTGGGTACCGTGATAAACAGAAATATGTCGCTCTAAATTTTAAAATGCTGTGTGGATAACAAATGTTGTAATTTATAGTCACCTTTCCATAACATTCAGTGGCCTAGACGGGTCTCTACGTCTGAGGTATCTGTAAATACACACAGACATCCGACTTGACGTGAAAACACACATAAAATGAGGTATTACCAAATGGCTATATATGCTTCACTGGCCCAGACAGTGTAACGATATCTACTGGGGGATTAATACGATTGAATTCCGGTATTTGGGGAAATGTGTAAAGGTATAGTAGCTAGATTTCCTTTTCTCCCCTAAGCTAAGCTATCAACAAATTGTAAAGTATGTCCACAATGAAAGTTTGCATGCTTGCAAAGAGATTCATCAAAAGAAATAAAAACGTATACAAAGGATGAAACAGTTATGTGCAGCAATTATTGCCCCCCCCCCCTCCATTAAGGTAAGAATCTTTCTGTCTTCTGTAATTCCCATCATGATCCTCACAACGCTATGCCATGCCCACAGGAGTAGGCATTAGTGCACCTCCAGAGATCTCTGTTCTTGATGTTCTGAATCGACTCTTCTGATTGTATACATTCATGCCACCGTCTCAGTCTATCAGCATCATTTCTTGCAGTCTGTCTCTTCCTCTTCTCCAAAGAAACATTCCAGTAGTCACTTCCTTATGCTTTGAACTGGCAGAGTAACTAACAACGAGTGCCTGGAAAGGCAAATGAAAGAAAAACAGTATATAAAACTGTAAGAAGAGGCACATAATGAGAAGAGAGAAGAGAAAACATGGTGAAGACTAGAAATCAGTTGGAGAAGAGAGGCATTGGAAAACATCGTGACGACTAGAAAGATCAGTAAGAGAAGAGAGACATTGGAAAACATCGGGACGACTAGAAAGATCTGTAGGAGAAGAGAGGTACTGGAAATCATGGTGAAGTCTAGACTGATCTGTGGGAGAAGAGAGGCCTTGGAAACCATCGTGAAGATTAGGAAAATCTGTGAAAGAAGAGAGGCATTGGAAAACATCGTGAAGACTAGACAGATAAGTGGGAGAAGAAAGGCATAGGAAACCATTGTCAAGACTAGACAGATAAGTTGGAGAAGAAAGGCATTGGAAAACATCGTGAAGACTCGACAGATAAGTGGGAGAAGAAAGGCATTGGAAAAACATCGTGAAGACTAGACAGATAAGCGGGAGAATGAAGGCATTGGAAAACATCGTGAAGACTAGAAGATAAGTGGGAGAAGAAAGGCATTGGAAAACATCGTGAAGACTAGACAGATAAGTGGGAGAAGAAAGGCATTGGAAAGCATCGTGAAGACTAGACAGATAAGTGGGAGAAGAAAGGCATTGGAAAACATTGTGAAGACTCGACAGATAAGTGGGAGAAGAAAGGCATTGGAAAAACATCGTGAAGACTAGACAGATAAGTGGGAGAAGAAAGGCATTGGAAAACATCGTGAAGACTAGACAGATAAGTGGGAGAAGAGAGGCATTGGAAAACATCGTGGAGACAGACAGATCAGTAGGAGAAAAGGCATACACAGGCCTAGAGGATTGATGTTGCGTGACCTGAGACAGTATCATGGAGGACTATCACAGAGTTGATTCAAAACATCAAGAGATTTGTGGAGAGACATGAACGCACTTGCCAGCTGGTGGAGCACGTGACGATGGTGATAATAATTACCATATGATATTGAAATCTTCCCTCCCGGCATATTGCCGTCGATATGCAGATATAATTATAAAAGTAATAACAGAATATTGTTAATGAACATGCCAGCACACACTTCGATGTTACGCTGGATAGAATCGCTACGAGAATCAATCAATTTAAAAAGACTATAGAATCGCCTGTCAAGACTGCAAGGTGCCAATGAATGAGAATTCATCAAATGCTACACAAAATTGTGTATTTCATATACAGAGCACAAAACACGCGTCCTTTTAAAGGAATCGATAAATAATTGGGTTGGGTTTTATCACGGATCTCTTTCATCGTACACGAATGTCTTACACGAATAAGTGCCAGCTCTTCTAGACTATGTCACACAAGGACATTCTCAAATATGTGCACGCATTCTGTATATCAACATCACGTATGCAAACACATTTTTATTTGTGGGTAGCTGTAATAATTTTGCCTGGCAGAGGCCTACAAAGCCTGCTCTTGTATATGCCCAGCCACCAAGGAACTATTAACAAGCTCAACATGCGTACGAGTCATCAGAATTTTCAGCCCTTATACTAGAAAATCTAGATCTAGAAAACTTGAAGGGCCGAATGTAAGACGGGCCTGCGCGCCCAATTTGTAACCCTAATAAAGTTGATTTGATTTGATTTGATTTGATTTGATCTACTACCGCATTGCCTAGGTAATTTATCCATGATTTGCTTTTAATTTTTAGTTTAGTTTTGTAAAAAAAAAAAAACACAGTCAATACTGTGAAACTAACAACCACCATCATCATCATGTGCCATGCCGAATAGCATGGGCGGCCATGTTTCGCTATCTCACACCATCAACAGAGTCATGAATCAGCTCTGTGTTCTTGTCCTAATTATGTCATGAACCAAGCCCTCAGGGTATTTATCCCTGCCTCCCGCTTGCTATTTTCCTATCAATCGTGCCATTTATCACTAAGTTTTTACGGTAATCGTCCCCACAACGCGCCAAAAAATCGTGTCTGTCAACGTCTAATTTTGCTAATTAATGTACGGTTTTCATTTGTTTCTTGTAGGACTTGATCATTGATTTTTCAGTCTGTCCATTGTATTCTTTGCATTTGCCTCAAAAACCATATTTCCACTGCCATTTGGCGCTTCTCGGCGCGTCTTCTTATTGTCCATGTTTCACATGCATACAGTAGTGTAGGGTCTTCTCTTTATAGTACTTCAACACTCTTCTTCCAACTGTAATTGGCAGCTTGTTATTGGTGAGTAGCCAGAAAAATAACCAGGTCTGTTCGAGCAGGAATTCAGATGAAAACCCTGAATTCGATTCCATCCACTGTGATAATTGAAGGGCCACAGATACATTTTCATATGGACAAACAGAGAAAATATATGCTCTATTGAATTATATTAGACATCATATTTGAAATAAAGACGGTCAGCGTAATACTGACCACCTCCACCATCAAGGGTAAATTGGTCTATAAAGCCTGGGTCTAGAATCATACGCCCAATGCACCCGAAGGTGTGTTAAATTGTGCTTTGCTTACCTTCATTGTGTGTATTATATTGCGCACCTATGTGTTCAGTAATAAACACATCGAAAAGAAATAAACAACATTTTTTCCATTAGTTAAAACATGATCAACTTCGATATGATATCCACTTCGATATCAACTTCGATATAATATCCAGAACAAAAAATCCACTTTATGAAACTAAAATTATGCTTAATTTTCTTACACTATCGATCTATCAGTAAACAATACATATGTTTGCCTAGAACAGATCAAACAGTTAGTAAACATATACTTGGTTTTCATAAACTGTCGAATATTAAAATGAAATTTGGTTTTCTTAAAACTTATAACACTACAAGTAAATCACAAGCTATTTTCCTCGAAACATTATTAACAATAATATTGTTATGTTCACAATAATAACAATTAAACAACACCGCTATCTATATCGCTAAATACAAAATGAAAAGAAAATTATAATCTAATAAAATCACTATTGTTACTAAATTTTGATTGATCAAACAAGTAAAATATTACCGTGGTCAACATGTAATTCTACAATGAATTGTCACTCTATCCAACTGTCGTAATGCGGATTATATTCCAAAGAATTATGTTTTTAGCCAGGAATAACCATCGACGTGCACGCAAATGCACCGTATACACTCCACTGTTGACTCGACTTCACATCCCACACACTCTTGCTAGGCAGGCGGTAAACGCTCTCTTGGCGTGGAGTTATTTTTCCCAAGCACACACACAAGACACATTTTCGCTAGTCGCTTTGTTTTGTCATTGCTTTAGAGAGACTACTACACACTTAAGAACGAGTTATCGCCTATACCCTCTTTGGACAACAATCACCTTCAAATTAATATCCTAACTGTGACTGACTCGGTCACAGGATTATTAATCTCAGCCAGGCGATGGACACTAATATAACTTCTATTCTGAGGTTGAACGGGTTAGGGGTAATGTTGAAAGGAAATTAAGCAGGGAGCCGCGGTGGTTCAGTTGCTAAAATGTCTGCTTGTAGTCTAGTAGTCATGTATTCGAATACCCAGGGAACAGGCTTTATTAATTTAATTAATTGATCTACGCTCCCTGGTCGAGTCAGCCTAAAAACTGCGTAATTATGTCTGCCTTTCTGCCTATGCTTCTCTTATTCTGCGTGTGAGTGGGTGTATTTTAAGAGCACATTTCCCTTTAACCCATTTTATCGCACGAGCGTCGACGATTGTAGCAGAAGGATAGTGAAAACAGATTCACAACCCTGATATATCGGATTCGAACACAGCCGCAGAGAATTTTTGAGCAGATCGTCTTGTGTTGAATTTCACAATGCGTCGGTTGAGCGTCGGTTGTTCAGAATGAAATGGCAAGATACTGAACAAACATTTTCTACTAAAATAACAAGCAACCAATACTTGCTGGGAATGATTGCGACGTCCTATAAAGGATATGCAACTAACTTAATTTTGAATCGCAAGTACGAGTAATACAAATTTATAAAAGTATTAGGAGTAAATGAATTGCAATATCAATGCGCTCTTGCACCTAACTACGTAACTAAAGGAACAGTTGTGGTAACGTAGGTTAATATAACAAATGAGCAGGTCTAAATAAGTTAAGAAATCAATCCAGTATGAAGTAAATATTGAAAATATGGTAAGTTGCTTGGTACAGAATAAGTTAATAAATCCGTACTACTAACAAAATAGCGAGAAAGGTAAACACGTAGGGAAGAGACTTACAGACAGAGATGAGTAATATATGGAGG
Source organism: Cepaea hortensis (assembly GCA_963921405.1). Taxonomy (NCBI): domain Eukaryota; kingdom Metazoa; phylum Mollusca; class Gastropoda; order Stylommatophora; family Helicidae; genus Cepaea; species Cepaea hortensis. The sequence goes on along the minus strand of OY992876.1, from coordinate 174,406,365 downwards.
ACACGGAGGGACCTGCAGGAGATAGCAAACAACGGGACAACTTGGCGTGGTTTGGTTGAAAGTCTGTATCCCTATGGTGGTACAGGGTAGGAAAAAAAAGAAGAGACTAACGCAGGATCATTACCAGGCTAGCCAGTTTTAGTTTTTAAAGATGAAAGAGCCATGATTCGTTGCAGGTAAATAAAAGGTAAAGAGAGGCAGAGGCATACACAGAAAAATGATACTGGATGGATTGAGACAGTGGCATGGAGGTATGTCATCAGCAGAGTAGATCCACAACACCAAAGGTCATTTTAGAATGGGTCAACCTGTGAGCCTACATCAATGAAAATATGTATCACCTGGAAGTAGATTAAATGGATTCAAACATGATCACAGTGCCGGGAGGCTGTCAAGGCACCCACACAACCACAGGTCTAACAGCATTACTACACAGCTGAGGAGGAGACCAACTAACAGTGACACAAGCCGCTAAAGACGCAACTAGTGGAGATCTTGTGCAGTAATACCTGCTTGTGACTGAAGGAGTTGAAGTAATCAACTGAGCAGCCATCTTCACATCAAAGTTCAGTTACAGGGAAGTTCTAACATTCCCCGCCCTTGCCATGATGGTAGTCTAATCTCTCTTTCCGGTACACGGTTTGATGTTATCTGCCCACTTATTTAGACGTTTGCTTCTTTTGCACTTACTTATCTCTCATGTCTCGCTTCAAGGTGGCTTTCAACAAGATTTTGTATCTTTTTGGGGAGGCCCTCCTATTTATTGGAATGTAACTGGAGCTATGAAGTTATTGCTTTGGAGAAATGAAGGAAATGTATCATCTCAGCAAATGAATTACCTACTAAAATCACTTGAGCCTTTGCATTTAACATTCCTTGGTAGCATATGTTATGGGGAAGCGTGTATTTCATTGGTTCTCATATTGTGGGCTAATATGGGCACCATTTTAGAAACGTACATTTGCGCACGCAGAATCTATTTATGCCATAATATACTAATCTTCGGTACAATTTGGTCAGTGGCGTTTTAATTTATGGTAAATTATGCAATACGTTTATGCAAACAGGAATCTGTAGTGTGTCACTCTCATCCTAGCCAGCTTCCCTGTCTCATAAATTGTCATCCTCAAGGTGTCTTTAATGCCATACGTTGGTCAACCCCTGCCTCTTTTAGCAGGAACCATGCAATCTATTTCTGTTCTTTCTAAGCCACTGTAGCGTTTAATATGGCTACACTATTTCTTGTTTCTGGGACAGGAAGCTGTTCTGGGTCGTTTGTCTAAGATGTTCAGATCTTGTAGACAGTCAGTCATTATTTTCCTTCTTAATCCACGTTATTCTAAGAATTGTTCTGCGGCATTTCTATAGCGTCGCTTTTCTTCTTTAACAATTGCTAAATGGTCCATGATTCACGTCAACAATTCAACAAGACGCAAATACTACAGTTTCTCTAGATAATGGATACCACACAGCAAAAATCATTCTAATTACGGAAAAGGAAGACATATTCTTTTTCTGTGGTCAGTTTATTATATTTAAGTGTGCTGACAAGGAAGAAATATTCTTGATATTCTTCTTTACTGATGATTTTGTCGTATGCAGTCTCATTATTTGGTTGTTGTTTTTTTTTTTCTTCTTCTTTTTTTTTTTAAATTTCTCCATTTGCGGTTTCGACTGAGTTTATTTTGCTTAATTAGGTTCCCTCTGAGCATTGAGTTACAGTGTTTTGACAAGGAAATATTTAAACCTTGTGGTGCAAACATTACCAGTCTAGTTGCATATCCTTTACAGGACGCCGCAGTCAAACCCAGCACCTTTTAGCTGTTTATGATTTCTTGGCAAATTTACGTTCACTAGTTTGCCATTGCTTTCTGAACGACCGGAACTCATACTATTGTATGAAAACCATCGAAAGGCGGTCTGCTTGCAAATCGTCCGCAGCTGTTTTTCAAACACGGTGTGCGGAGTTATGAATCGCGTTCGTCTGTTTTCTATGTGTTGTACAAAGTCATAACAAGCTGACATTTCTAGTAGGTCTCTATGCTAATGTGAAGTTCAAGTGCCGTTCTTACACACCCTAGTGGTTTGGTTTCTGAGGTTGGAGAGGGTACAGAGAGTTCTATATCACGGAGCTAGGACATAAGACATGATGTCTTGAACATCAATTTGAACACCAGCATTTTGCTGCTGTTGTTGATGTCTTGGCACATTTACTTTCAGTAATTTACCATTGCTTTCTGAACGACCGGCTCCCATACCAACTCGTTAAAACCCGGCGCAAAGCTGTCTGCTGCCAAATCGGTGGTAGCTGTGTTTCGAATGCGTGTAAGCGGGCTTGTCAATCGCGTCCGTAAGACCTTATCCACGGAGACCAGTCACGGAGCTATTAGATATGGTAATTTGGTATTGGGTTCCACAGAAACATCACTTTGAATCTAGCTATCTCCTTTGATGACCCCAACGATCTGAATGCCGATGTTTCGAACTGAAGTCTTCAATCTCAGTCTCTCAGATGACTCATTAACCAAGCTTGTTTATTTCAGTGTATTAATTTTCCTGGTTTATAATGGATTGATCACACCATAGTTATTTTTGTAAATGAATTGGTTAAAGCAAAGTAATTGAACGGACATGTAATAAACACATTAACTTTTAGCTTTTTGTTTGTTTTTGTATCGTAGATAAATCACATTATAGTGATTTGTTTTGTAGAGAATGGACTGACCAAGGCGTAGCGATTTTCTTGGTAGAGAATGAATTATTCAAAATCTTGCAATTTTCTTAATAGAGAATCAATATATTCAAGTATAATTCGGAATAGTATCAGGACATTAAAGTAAAGTGAATACATAGTATAGAATAAGTTAACTAAATGAGCACATCAAAGTTAAGTGAATTCTTGGTATAGAATCAGTTAACCAGATTAGTACATCCAAGTATAGTGAATGCTTGGTATAGAATCAGTTAACCAAATTAGTACATCCAACTATAGTGAATGCTTGGTATAGAATAAGTTAACCAAATTAGTACATCCAAGTATAGTGAATGCTTGGGATAGAATCAGTTAATAATATAAAAACAATAAAGTATAGTGAATGTTTAGTATAGAATCAGTTAACCAAATGAACACAATAAAGTATAGTGAATGCTTGGTATAGATGCAGTGAACCAAATGAACACAATAAAGTGTAGTGCATGTTTGGTATAGAATCAGTTAACCAAATGAACATAATAAAGTATAGTGCATGTTTGGTATAGAATCAGTTAACCAAATGAACACAATAAAGTATAGTGAATGTTTTGTATAGAATAAGCTAACCAACAAAGAGCATTTTCCCATTCAGTAACCAGAGCAACGTTTTACTTTGCAGCATGTGACATAAGTGTTCTAAAGTGTGGAAAACGAGTCTAATCGTGACATTTCCGGTGTTATGTTACTGGTAAAAGCAAACTGAAGTGAGCAGTTCCGGTCAGAGTAATGTCAAACGAAACTATGGCATACATAAAGCATACACATAAAAGCATACTTGAATTAATATAGTGTGATGAATCTTTTCATTGTTGCAAAACACAAAAAGTGGGAAAACAAAATAAAACAGTCCTTACAATAGTTAAAGTTCTTTGAAAGTAACACAGCAATTTCTATTTATAACAAATAAAGTAGCAAAGGTTTAGTAGCATGCCCTTAGCTGAGATGATAGACTTTCTTCATTTCTCCGAAGCAGCAAATTCATAACTCTTAGAGGATCATAAAGTAGACTATTTTTCTTGATTGTGTTCTGAGAAAACATCGACTTAAAAGATTAGGGGATTGTGGGGGGAGAGGGGAGGGGGGGGGGGGGTAGAGGTAAACCTAGACAAAATATCCTAGGTGGCCTAAGAAGGTGGCGTGGGAAAATAATATCTGTATAGTTCACCCGGGAAAAAAATGACCCAGATATGTGAAGATACATGAACGCCAAAGTAATTTGGCAGGGCACGTGAAAATGGTGAAAGGATGATGGTGATGATGGAGATAATGATAATTGTGAACGATATTTATAACTGGTGGATTGTTGTTTCGTTATGTCCTGATTATAACTTAAACCGTCCCTTTATAATCACAAATTAATCCAAATATAAATTGGGAAAATATAAGTTACAATAACACAGCGAGCAACGAAGGCGCAGTGGTTAGAACACGTGTCTGTCGGCCATGTATTCGGATCCTCATCGAGACGGTAATTTTTTTTATTGACCTATGTCTAAAATGCCGGTCTCTCTGGCCGAGGGGTTACAACACTTTCTCTGTAATCCCGTTTATCACGCAGAGTCTCGTAGCAGGGCAAGAGCTGGGAGCGGTTCGACCCTCGCTGGTGACTTGCGGGATAACTGAGCGGCCGCTCAGAAAGCAATGGCAAACTACTGAGCGTAATCTTGCCAAGAAATCAACATACAGCTGAAAGATGCTGATGTTGACAGCGATGTCCTGTAAAGGATATGCAAAAAAACATTTATGTCTAAAATGGCTACCAGAAAATATTATGAGAAAATCACGCTTTGTGTCCGGAATGGTGTATTAAAATGCGGAGCTAGAATCATATATACTCAATACACCTGAGATGTGAAAAGGGATTATTTATTCCGTCCTTTACGGCTCTGTAGCGAAGGGGAGATTCGGAAAGGGTTTCGTAATCCCGCATACTGCGTTAGAAACACAACTCTCTGTATCACCGAAATTAATGCAAGGTGGTCTGCTTCAAAGTCGTCTGTATAAGTTTTCGAACTCTCGACTCATTATGTCTGGGAGTTGTGAAACACATTCACTGCATATAAGCCACGGCGCCGGCGTTCTCTTGATATTTCCTTTGTCCTGTCTATATGGTTGTGTTGAGTGATCTAATAATACTCGTGGTCAATACCTCAGCGCTTTATTTCTCCAATGTCCCCGATATTCTCAACATTCTTCTCTAAAACCACATTTCCAAAGCGATTAACTTCAAAATTAATTGCATTCATCACTGCACTGCAAACGGCATTCGCACATACTCAGAAGAACAGGATAGTGTATTGTGTGTCTACAACTTTCCACTGAGCTGATCCGATATTCTGGTGACAGTGTCAGATGATCACCCACTATCCTTCACGCGTATTGCCCTGACACATGATAATGATGAATACGCCACTCATATGAAACATAGTCCGTCATCTATTCACCGAATACTATACAGGAAGCCGTCAATCTATTCAATCATCAATAATAGAAACTCATCGACCTACTCATTTAAAAAAAAATTACTGAACATAGCAAAGTCTGCTTATCACTATACAATAGATAGCCAGAATTACATGCTCAGTACTAAATCGTTGGTTGCATAAAGCGATCAGACGTCAAGTGCGTGCAGATAGACTTAATTGAATTATTTCACGCTATGGAATAAATATAAATATCCCGGCCATTCGACGTTTGTCTTGAACATTTTATAGGGAAATATTGGAACGTTGGAAAGTAAAGTCAGCTCCTCTATACGGGATTAAAACCTTTTGAGAAAAATGGTATTGTTTCATATTTTGACAGAATGGAATACTTGGCAGCGTTGCTATTATAACTAGGACTGCCATTGTTTCCCCAGAATCACTTGTAGTTATCTTATCAAATTGGATCGACTAGACAAGTCTTTATGTATTGCTTACAGAAATACACGCTGTTTGTCCAGGCAGTCGCCCTTCGTTGTAGAGGGCGGGATGGGCATTCCACATCCTACAGACCTACATCGCTGGTTTATTATTGTGTGAGCTCGGGTCCTTTATGTTGGTGGTCTAATTCAGTTCAGTATTAAAACGTTTACTGAAATGAAACAAGAATGGTAATAATAGCATACGAACACACGCACAGATAAGGATTAAGTTACCACAAAGAAACGAAATGTTATAATAATATAACAAGAGGAACTGAAATATTTAGCGGATATCAAAAAATAAGAGAGAAATGACGAAAGATGAGAGACGAAGAATCCCTCAGAAGAGGAGAAGGACCATCAGAGGAACAGAGGGAGAAAGAAGAAGGAAGACGGAAGAAGCACGAAGAAGAAGAAACGGAAGAAGACGGAAGAAGCCAGAAGAAACCGGAAGAAGCAGGAAGAATTAGGAAGGATAAGAAGAAAGAAGAAAGAAGACAGACAGACAGACAGACAAACAGACAGACAGACAGACAGACAGAAAAAGAAAGAAAGAAAGAAAGAAAGAAAGAAAGAAAGAAAGAAAGAAAGAAAGAAAGAAAGAAAGAAAGAAAGAAAGAAAGAAAAGAAAGAAAGAAAGAAAGAGGAGGAAGAAGGAGGAAGAAGGAGGAAAAACGGAAACAGGAAAAATGGAGAAGGGAGACAGGAGACGGAGAAGGGAGAAAAGAAACAGGGAGATGGGAGAAGGAAGACGGGCGACGAGGGAGGCAAGAGGGAGGAAGGAAGGATGGAAGGAAGGAAGGGTGGAAGGAAGGAAGGAAGGAAGGAAGGAAGGAAGGAAGGAAGGAAGGGGGAAGGGAGGCAGGCAGGCAGGCAGGCAGGAAGGAAGGAAGGAAGGAAGGAGAATGTTGTTTCTCTCTGCCATGCTCTAGCTTAAGAATGGAGATGGAGGCGGTCAGTGCCGCTTTCGGCTGGATAGAGAACGCGATACATACACACGTCGTGATTGTAGCTGAGGCAGAGGGCATGCTGAGGGGGGTGAGGACAGGCAGGCTTCGTGCAGAGTTGCTAGCTTCTCTTCGGAGGTCACGGGTGGCAAGCATCACCTGGATCTTTTCTCCGGGGCATGCCGGTGTGCTGGGGAATGAACGGGCGGATAGATTGGCTGGCTCGGCAAAACTTGGTGGAGTATTGATGTATGACGGGGCAGACGTGGTTGCGGCCTTGTGGGAGCACATGTGCACCTCGGAGGAGCAAATGGATCACCATAGTCTGGCAAGAATGGGACAGCGAGGGGTGACGGGGGTTATCTGGCCGACGCTCGAAGCTCGAAGGAAAGGCGGGACGGAAATATAATCAGAGTGCTACTGAAACTATTGGTGTTGGAACTCTTCGCTGGCTGCTGAAGATGAGGACGGAACTCTTATGGGAATGCCCCGAACATTGTGATGTCGGTGCCTAAATCAATCAATCAATCAATCAATCAATCAATCAATCAATCAATCTGCGGTGCTCTCTCCAACTCAACGTGTCTCTCTCACTCACTGTCTGTCTGTCTATGTTACTCACTCTTACACACACTCTATCTCACTCACTCATTCACTCACACATACACTCACACACTCACTCACTCACTCTCTCACTCTCTCACTCACTCTCTCACTCTCTCACTCACTCACTCACTCACTCACTCACTCACTCACTCACTCTCTCTCTCTCACTCACTCACTCACTCACTCACTCACTCACTCACTCACTCACACACTCACTCACTCACTCACTCACTCATCCTGGCTGTCCGGCGTCTGTCTATTTCTATTACTCCCTCACTCTTATAAAATAAAAACAACAAGAGAAGATAACTCACCGAGATGTTATTACATTTTCAAGCACTTAAAACATGTTGCACAGAAATAAGTAATTCACAAATGGCTGTAGAAAAACACAACTAAATATGATAACAACTTGAAACCAGTTTATTTTTATACATACATTGTCCCTTTATTTCTCAACATAATTTCCACCAACATTGATGCACTTATACCATCGTTTTATCAGTCCCTTCAAACCGGATGCGTAGAACTGCGTGCTCTGTTTTCTAGACCGCGTTTTCACTTCATAATCAACTTAGACGTCATTCGCGAAATGTCTCCTGCCAAGGTGGGTTTTCAGTGGACCAAAAAGGTGGAAATCGCTAGGGGCTAAATCGGGGCTGTAAGGTGGATGTTCCAGAACTTCCCACCTTAGTTGGTTAATTTTCTCCTGAGTTAATCGAGCCGTATGTGGTCTAGAATTGCCATGAAGAAGCAACACACCTCTAGTCAGCAGTCCTGGGCGTTTTCTTCGAATTGCATCATGAAGATGCTACAGAGTCTATCGTTACTCGCCTGTCACATCCAATCATCTCCTCCACCCACCGCACGGGTGCCTCTGTTGTATCTCAACAGGACGACCAAATCTGATTTCATCAACAATTTTAGAGCGTCCTTGATAAAATATTTTTACCCAGCTATGCACCGCTTTACGGGACAAACATTTGTCATCATAAACAGGAATCATTTCCTTATGAATGTCCTTTGCAGGTAGTCCTTTTGCCCACACACACACACACACAAAACGCACAAAAGCACGTTGCTCTTTGGTTGTACACTCCGTAAGTACAGTCACCATTTTGTTTATGTGCTGCTCATGCGCATGAGACACCTAGCGCCACCTGACAAACGGGAATATAAAGTATGATGTTGCTGTCACCTAATGACACCTGTAGAAAACACCAAATACCATCCCACAGAACTGTGTGACTTACTTATTGACTCGCCCTCGTAAATTCATTCTCAACGTGATATAAATGTCACAATGAAATCACTTTATAAAGTTACTCATTGCATAATTATAATCTGTGATGAGTTTCGAATATACATTCAAAAAGATACCATAGCCGAAACCAAACGCAAGCAAAGACGATTCCGTTAGTGTTGTGATAAGGAAGGGGCCTATACTGATACTGTCGTGAGAGCCGTTGGAGGTGGATTTGACGTCTGTCTTCGTCGTCGGCCAACAGGGGAAAAGACTGGCCAACTATTCCCCCGTGCATTTAGGCCTACAAAATGTGTTGGCCCTATCACATAAGCCGGCTTTGTGGTCGCTTAACAGTCGCTTAAATGTCGACAGGGTCGACCTCATTGCACCGGGGTTTTATCCCATATGGCTCGGTCTCTTTCCGCAGCGCGGAAAGCGTCGCACAAATCACAAACCCGTAGCTCTAGCGACGACCCACAGGAGTCTCCGAAAAATTTCACTCGTGAATCGAAGGACGCGGCCCGGAATCGAACCCACAACCTTCGGAGCGCGAGTCAAACGGCTTGACGACTTCGCCACGGAGACTCTTGGCTTTGTAGTCAAGGGGTTACGGACGCGGTTTGTGGTCCTGCATATTGCGTTCTAAACACAGCTGCGGTCGATTTCGCAGCAGGCCGCTTTGCGTTGGTTTTTATAAAATGATATGAGTGTCGGCCGTTCAGAAAGTAAAGGCAAACTATTGAAGGTAAACTTGCCAAGAAATCACAAACAGCCAAAACATGCTGGGGTTGACTGCGACGTCCTGTAAAGGATATGCAACTATCTTTATTTTAAACTATAACACAACAGACCCATAGCAGGATCTTGCTTTCGGAAATTTTTTTCGCCGACTCGTTAGTATAGTTGATATGGAGCTACGTTGACAACATCAGGGGCGTGGTCGGACGAGAGTTGGACACTAGCGTTCGTAGTCCGCCAACATAAGAAAAGGCCCACCACCTATTCCTCCGTACAATCAGGTCTGCAAAATGTGTGGGTCCTATCACATCTCACACCGATAGTAGAGTCCTGTTTCGGGACATGTTACATTAAACTAGCAAATATTATATTAACTCTTTACAAACACATTAGTTTAATGTGGGAATTAACACTAAGTATAACGCAAGCTCACTGCACATCCATATTACATCCGAGTTTTCAAGTATTTTGGGTACTTAAAGAACAGCAAATGGAATATGTATTAAGAAAGATAAATGAAGAATAGCCAAAGCAATGACAACATTTCACAAGATGAAATATATTCTCTGCTATTTATTCTTGTGTTGTTAATGGAGGTAAATTAAAGAGTTCTTAAGAGTTATAGTGAGCGAATAATGATTACGGAAACAAATCATGGACAATTAGCAGACAAGTGATGAAATATGTTGAAGCTGTGGAAGAATAATGAGATCAACAGATAGAAACCACAATGAAGATATCTTGACAGAAAACTCACAAAGAAAACTGGTTACCCGTGAAGTTAACCATGCCAACAAATGCCTGTAGAAGTCGGATGTGTCTGCCAAATGGTGCACATATCTCAGCTCTGCTGTAAACAAGCACAACGCAATTACGTCTAAAACGACATTCCTGACGAACACAGAAGAAACTGATTACTATATCGGAAGAAGACAGTCCTCACGTTTTGGTCATGTCACAAGAAAATGAAAGATGGAGTATGACGTCACAATTGGAACACTGGAGGCGATGAGAGAGACAGGGAGAGACCAGTAGAGAAGATGCTGGACAATATTATCTCATGGTATGGAGGAGTATCAGAAGAGATTGACAGCACACGATACAGAAGACTGTGGACAGACATAATTACCAACGGCCAGCATGGACTATAAGAAGAAGAAACAAATGAAAATAAAGTATTAAAGTATACGGCGTGTCATGAAAACTAAACAGAATATTTACACTGCTACAATCTAGACTTGCCATAGCACACGCCAAAGCCTACCTACAAGTTACCAGTGACGACGGAGAGCCACAAAACAATAATCTAAAGGACATCAAAGGAAGACGGATCAATAGTGGAAGGTTATGGCACATGCAAGATACTATCGAGGAGGTTAACACGGTCGAGCAAATACACAGGGGACAAGAATGGATTGATATTTGCAGAAACAGTAGAACCTTTTACCAGGTCATCATAATTCTAGGAGAGAATGCTAACAGCAGGTAACGAAGAAGACATGCACATTTGGTAGATACAAGAAATAAATGGGGAGAACCGTGAGGCTACTAAGACGATTACATAAATAGACACACATAGTATTATTTAGCACTCACAGAAGTACACTTGTTCCTGCAGCGAGGCGCCGTCGTCATTTGGAGGCGACAGGTTCGATCCCGGTCGGTAACTATTATAGCTTTCAAAAATTTATGTTGTCTAGTGCGTCTTCGGCTTCGTGGCTTAGAGGTTTTCTCCGTAATCTCGTATACTCTCATAGGTAACGTGATGACGGTGAGAATCAGCAGTGGTTCGAATCGCATTGGTAACTTACGGGGTATGTGAGCCGGCCGCTCAGAAAGCAATGGCAAACTACTGAGCGTAATCTTGCCAAGACATCAACATACAGCTGAAAGATGCTGGTGTTGACAGCGATGTCCTGTAAAGGATATGCAAAAAAATAAAAAAAACAGTTCGTCTTCTAATCTATATTTCCTTCTTCTTCTTCTGTGAGCGCTAAATAATACTATGTGTGTCTATTTATGTAATCGTCTTAGTAGCCTCACGGTTCTCCCCATTTATTTCTTGTATCTACCAAATGTGCATGTCTTCTTCGTTACCTGCTGTTATCTACCAACAACATCTATTTTCTCGGGTACATGACTGGCTTACTAATGCGAAACTCCACCCTGGAGCAGTTTCTCTGTTTCTATCAACAGTGGTCTACTTCCAAACAAAACACTAGGTGCTATTTCAATGGAGAGATTAGAATTCTGTCCACATTCCATAGTTGTGAGTTCATGTGGATGATAGACCTGGCTAATAATAAAGCCTCCTTTATGGGTGTCTAGTTGGTCAAGCGTCAAAGTACAGCTGCAACGAGGTTCCGTCATCATTTGGAGTTGACAGATTGGAATCCCAGACTGTAACTATAGCTTTCAATTATCATGTTGTCTAAAGCCTCCTCTAGTCTCCACTTTCTTCTTCTACTTCTATGAGCGCCAGACAATACATGTATGTTTATTTATAAACTCTATAATTTCACTCGTACTAATAACGTAAATTAGTACTTCCTATAAACTCGCATAATGTAAAATGTTAAGACAACTAATACAGATGGCATGTGACAGATCGTCACACAATGTGTCACAATCTGCCCGTGCAAATTTACTTCCGTGGGGATTTACAAGATGACATCACTGTCAATCGAAACGGGAAACTATATTAGTAGTGTTATTGACGCACAGTAACAGGGTTTTGCTGTTTACATGTCTGTCCATGCAAACAAATTGTATATAGTATGCTCTACTGAAAACAGCGGGCGATCATTGTTATCCAGGTCACGCATTCACCAATATGGGATCAGGTCTGTCTTATTGGTTGGATTATACCATGCGGTCAAGCTGGCCATGTAATTATTGCTTTGTCTTGTTCTTGCTTTTATTCCCGTCAAGTTTGTCAGTTGTTGTTGAGTTTTCAAGTTTATCGTTCTTTATATAATCCACATTCACGAATGACTGCATTTAATTTATATAATCATCTCCCGGTTTTCATCTGCATACTGTAGAAATGAGTGTCTGCAGTATCCTTTTGCATTTTTCTATGAAGCCACGTTTCTGCTGCCACCAGATGTTTCTAGAATTGTCTGCTTATTGTCCGTTTTCTGCATGCGCACAACAGTATATACTATATACTACATAACGCATTTTATACCCTTGTTCTCATTGCAACTGACACCGTGTTTTATTGGCGAGTATTGACTTTTCTCATGACGATTCTTGTTCTAATCTCTGCAAGATATCGTCCGCCTGATGTGATGGCTGCCACAATAGAGTTGTAACAATTAATACTTTCAGCCTTGTTCCCACTTCTCTGGATGTTGCACTGAGTTGTCTTTCTTCTCGGAGAGGACCATAATTAACGGTTTCTTGCAATTAAATCTGACCCTAGTTGCTCACTGCGTGCAATTACAGCATACACTGACCATGCAAAGTGTGTTTATCGTCTGCAGTCAATAGGGTATCATTGGCACGTTGTATATTGTAGATATTATGCCTTCTGATGGCGGTTCCCTTCATATCTTTTGAAATTATCATAGTTTCACTATGTCCCACTCTCACACTGTCTTTGATTTGCTCATATTGAACTACATCATTATCAAATTTTTGGCAGCTGAATATTTGACACAAAGGGTAGTTGTTCATATCTCTCTTCTGATCTCCATCCTTGATATTCTGGATCAGCTATATTGATGACATTCCTTCCTACCACTATCGTGCCACATCCTCCTTGGACATTTCGGGGCATTCGTTGCACAAAACAATGTCCGTTGTCTCCTAGCTCTGCCTAGTTTGTTTATCTTTCTACGATTCACTGCCATGCAGCAGGATAGGTTCTACATAAGGTAATGGTTAGTTGCATATCTTTTACAGGACGTAGCAATCAACTCCAAGCATTTTTGGGCTGTTTATGATTCCTGGGTCAGTTTACGTTCAGTAGTTTGCTGTTGCTTTCTGAACGACCGGCACCCATACCATTGTAAACAAACCATCGCAAGACGGTCTGCTTCCAAATCGCCCACAACTGTGTTTCGAACGCGGTGTGAGGGATTACGAATTGCATTGTAACCCCACCACTGTAGAGCCGGCTTATTACTTGGCAACTTTACGTTCAGTAGTTTGCCATTATTTTCTGAGCTACCGGCGCTCATACCATTTTATGAAAACCACAGCCATGCGGTCTGCTGAAAAATCGCCCGCAATTGTGTTTCGAACGCTGTGTGCGGGATTACGAATTGCCTCCGTAACCCCTTTGCTCCATAACATATCAATAATCTCTTTCTGACATGTAAGGAGCCTGACTTATTGCATAATATACTTGCCATCTTCTGTAATGAAGCTTTTTCTAGGCTTATTCTGTCTTAATCTCTGTCGTGTAACTTCCATCCGATGTTATGATTGCCTCTAGAAATGTGAATTTATTAACTTGATTAAGCACTTTACCTTTTTATGGCATCACATTTAGGAGTTATACTTTGCTCTGATATAACCTTTGCATGTTTTCCCCTGATATTCAATGAAAGTCCTATTTTGCACTTTATGTTACTACAAGCGCGTTGGCGGAACGGGTAGGAAGATGCGCTGACTGTAGCTCGTCGCAGCTAGGCGAGGACAAGACTGTCCACCGTGCACTCAGGCCTATAACATATGATAGTCCCACACAACACAGAACCATGGCTGATTCCTCCTTCAGGACTTACTTTTATTGTTTATTAACACCCACATTTAATAGCGGTCTCCGTGGCAAAGTGGTTACGAACGCGGTTCTTAAGTTCGCTTACCTGCGTTGGAAACACAACTGCGACCGATTTCGCAGCAGACTGTGTCGAACTGGGTTTTAACGTATTGGTATGGGAGCCGGTCGTTCAGAAAGCAATGACAAACTACTGAACGTATACTTGCCAAGACATCAACAACAGCAGTGCTGGTGTTGACAGTGATGAACTGTAAATAGAATACTCCCCAAAAAGAATATATATATATATATATATATATATATTTAACAGATGTTGCAGTTCTTTTGCGTTCCCGGGTACATCAGGCGTAAAATGTATACCAGGAAATGTTCTGTAAAGTTAAGGCGGTGGGCTAGATTGACTAGATTATCTATCGAGTGCTTAGTGGTCTATATATAAGTCGTGAAGAAGAGCCCATTTTTCAATTTGGACATAAGTTATCAGACCGAATGATCGATTCGATGCCGAAGGGTAAATTAAATACACCGTTCCAATTCATCCTAATCGTACCTTGCGATCAAATAGAACCATGCTTCAGTCGTCTAGGATTGCATCATCCGGTTGCGCAAACAACAGGCGGTCAGTAGTTAGAGCACGTTGAGTAAATATATGCAGTCGCGATATGATCCCTTACGTGCGAGCTTCGTTCCGGAAAAGCAGTTTTCGTTTTAAATGTTTAAGTGTCTAGGATGTTTTTTTTTTTTCTTTTGCTCACTTTGAACTCAAATCTAGTCCCATCCACGTGCTGCTACTTTTAGTGCATGTGGATTAGCTTTCCCTATTACCAGTATCCCTCGCCATCAGAAGAACCCACTCCGACTTCTGAAGTGCTTGTAATTTACCGCCATGTCAAGCACTAACTGATGTAACGGTTCAACCCGCTACCTCAGCATCAGCATCACTGGAAGCTTAAAAGTAAGTGCGCTTATCCATTCGGCCAATCTGACCTCCAGGTCAGTCTGGTATGATAGCAAAGCAGTGTGTTCTTTATGCGAAACGGCAATGTAACCAGGTGGTGCAGTACGGTAGTTCTCCGACTTGCCCAGTCGGGGCAGGGGAGGAAAGGGTGGGGGGGGGGGGGTATTCTACATCAGTCGATGATGGTTTGAAAGCAGACCACCTTGCGTTGCTTTCGATATGAGCGTTGGTAGTCCGGAAAGCAATGACAAACTGCTGAACGTAAACAATTGTCTTATAAATAACAAACAGGCAACAAAGATGGGGTTGGTTGCAACTTTCTGTTAAGTACATGCACATTAAGTACAAGCATACTCAACATGCATCCAATTGTGACTCAAAGGGCAGGGTTATAAAACACCTTCAATTTTACCTGCTGAAGCTTCTTCTTTTTCTTCTTCTGCTTTCTGTTTTTCTTAGTTTGTATATATTTTTCCCCCGTTCTGCTGCTGTTGTTGCTATTCCTTCTCCTTCGTCTTCTTCGTTGTCTTTATTTCTTCTGTCTTTTGGTTTTATTTCCTGTATGGCATGCAGCGATAGTATATCTATCTGTGTCCTGGAACGAGGTCTGGTTTGAACTTCATACGCTGCTATGTACGTAATTTCAGTTATGTTGTTTACGCTTCTTTAGGGAAAACCTCATTTTGCTTCTCTTCCATGTAGCACATGAGCGAGTATGCTTTCTGTGGAACACTACCTTGTGGCACGTTGCCAAACATTTTACTAGCTTTCTTGAGATGAAGTCTGACTCTGATATTATACAAGATTGCATGCTTCAATCTCTCTTTTTTATGTGAAGCATCCTGCAAAGGTCTTTGTTGTTACTAGTATTTTTATTTTGTCGGCAATGTCCAGGACTAGAACTAACAGCACAGAGTAGGGAATCAACGCCAGGGTATGGGAGGGTGTCAATGTCCAGATCTGGCAGTGATGGCATATCGGAGATACCAATGTCCTCGTCTAGCACTGACAACAAAGAGGAGGAAATCATTGTCAAGGGTACATCGTTGATAACACAGTGGAGGCAGTCAATGTCCAGTTCTGGCACTGACAACATCGAGTAAGCAAATATTCTGATCTGACAATGACAATGTAGATAAAGGAGACAATATTCAAGTCTAACACTGAT
Organism: Cepaea hortensis; assembly: GCA_963921405.1. NCBI lineage: Eukaryota > Metazoa > Mollusca > Gastropoda > Stylommatophora > Helicidae > Cepaea > Cepaea hortensis. The sequence goes on along the minus strand of OY992876.1, from coordinate 174,390,313 downwards.
AATTTAGCGCAGGGAATCAATCTGCAGGTCTGGCACTGACAACATAATGGAGGGAGTCAAATATTAGGTGTGACACTAACAACGTAGAGAAGAGAGTCGATATGCAGATCTGGCACTGACACCATAGTGGAGGAAGTCATTATTCTGGTCGACGCTGACAAAACAATGGACGAGGCCAGTATTAAGGTCTACACTGACAACATAAAGGAGTAAGTCAATATTCATATATGGTACTGGCAACATAGAGTCATCATCATCATCAAGTACCAGGTCGACAGGCGTGGGCGGTCAAGGTTTGTCATCTCACACGGTCCGCAGAATCCCGACCATGCCATGCTGCCAAACCATCAAAGTATTTATCCATTTGTCTTCTTCTTGCTCTCTTCCCATCAAGCTTGTCAGTTGTCACTAAGTTTTTAAATCTATTTCTCCTCATAACATGTCAAAAAACCTTGCCTGGCCACGCCTAATTTTTCCAATCAATCTCCTTTCTTAATTTGTATCTTGAAGGACGTCTCATTTTGGTTTTCTGTCCGTTCAAGGTATTCTTTTGAATTTTTCTCAAATACCACACTTCCAGATGTTTATCAGCTTGTCTGTTAATTGTCCATGTTTCATATGCATACAACAAGATGGGTACTATATAGCACTTCAAAATTCTTTTTCTCACCGCAATTGACAACTTTTTAATGGTACTTATGATTTCCATTTTGCGAAGGCCACCTTGCAATGGTAGTTCTTAATCTAGTCTCTGCAAGGTATCTGGCACCAGGTGTTACGACTGTTCCGAGATAGTTATACCGATTCACCTGTTCATAAACATTTCCGTTCACTTAGATGTTACAATATGGTAAATCTTTCTTCTTGGAGACGATCATAATCTCTGGGGTTTGTTTTACTATTCAATTCCACATTTTGTTTCTCATTGTGTATAATAACCGCATCCACTAAATGTTGTAGATCCTGCTCGTTGTCAGCAATCAATACTTTATCGTCAACATATCTTATATTATTGATTATTTTCCTCTGAATGCAGTTCCATTCATGTCCTCAAAATGTATCATAATATTGTCACTATAAAGATCTGGAGACATTACAGGAGGAAGTCAATATTCAGCTCTCGCACTAACAACACACAGCAGAAAGTCAGTATTCAGATCTGGCACCGACAACACAGAGTAGGAAGTCAATATTCAGATATGGCACTGAGGAATTAAATATTCAGATATGGCACTGAGGAAGTCAATATTCAGATATGGCACTGAGGAAGTCAATATTCAGATCTGGCACCTACAACATAGAGTAGGAAGTCAATATTCAAATATGGCACTGGCAACATAGAGTATAAGTCAATATTCAGATTTGGCACCGACAGCATAGAGTAGGAAGTCAATATTAAGATCTGGCACCGACAGCATAGAGTAGAAAGTCAATATTTAGAACTGGCACCGACAACATACAGAAGGAAGTAAAATTATGTTAAAAGACTTTGTTATTGTTTCTATCGCCACGTGTTGGCATGAACAATGCATTGTTGGGATGAGATCAAGTGTTCATTAGAAAACATAGCTAGCGGAAACGTCGATCAGCAGATTGTGGTAGGTGATTAGCAATTCGCAAGATAGAAAAGTGCATCACGGTGTTAGTAAATGTATGTATACCATTCGGTCCTAAGCCATATTCTCTTGTGGAAGATACATACTACAAGTCGCTGGGTTGTGTATTGGAACCGAGATGTAGGGTGACAAATAATATATTTTACTGATAATGTTTTTTTTAATGATTTTAAGATAACGAGTCCACTTGGCAAGTGCTCGGACTCTCAGAGAAGATATGTAAGGTTATGGATTTCCATTTTGCGAATTAGTTAACTAGACAAAATTGTCCTCGTCTGCGATCATGGTGATCTGTTCGTTAAGCGATTCCTCACTCCAACAGTCGTATCTAGTTGTATATAGATCAGGGGTTCTCAATCGGTTGGGAATTCCCCCCCCCCCCCAGGGGGGAATTTTATGGTTTCCATGGGGGGAGGGGGGGGGTAACATTATTTTAAGATCGCGTTAATGCAAGAACCTATAACTTTATATTGTTTTTTCCTCCATACTTTATGGTTCTGAACTTCTCGCTCTTATGAAATTCATTTTATAACGTAAATAGACCCGCACGTTTTATGTAGACGTCTAAACTTGTTCTAGTATGTGTTATTAAATTTAGCTTCCATTTTTACATATACTGTGTAGGGTTAGAGGGAATTTATAAGGAGGAAATGCGAAAGGGACGAATGGCATTCTGAACATATTGTGAAAGAGTGCATGGTTCTGTAGCGAAACGCCAGTGGCCCATGTCCTTATGCATTCTTTGATTTTGGGAAAACAGGGGGAAATGGCTTTCTGGAACTCTCAGTTCTCTTGTCCGATCAATTTCCCTGAAGGATAGTTGTCTGGGTTACCTCTACAACCCGATCTTCTTAATAGAATGATTGGAAGTCTGGCCTGTCTTGGGGAAAACCCGATGGCGCGCCTTGCACCAAATATGTACTAGTACTAGTATAATTTCTTGGGACATGAATGTACATTGGAAAACCTTATCGGTTGTCGGCACAATGTATTGAAGTTTTAAAGAATTTTACAAGTCAAGTGCCGTCTCCTACTGGAGGAATGAAAGGGGTCCTCCTTGAATTGAAGGGAGCATAAGAGATCTGCAAGGCCACGAGAGTATCACCTTAAGACATTCTCAGGTGAACCATGGACTTTCAGGACGGCCACAGGCTAATGACTCCAATCAAGGAATCAATGTCTGATTAGTCCTGATCTAGTGGCATCCTTCGGTACCCGCTCAGTACAAATCCCATCGTCAATAGTGGAGTGATTGAACCTATGTTCCTGAATGGACCTACAGCTCATTCTCGGTCCTACTCATCCGTATCAGTGACATTGAAAAACCCATACCCATTCCACATTCACGAACCATTACCATTATGTGAAATCTTACCCAGCCTGGTCAGTGACATTAAAACACCCATACACCTTTTCCCTGTCAAGAACTGTTCCCATTGTGACAAATGATGTATTCCTGTACCACTGGGCTACAACGAACACAAGACTCATTGTGTAGAGAGGACCACTGGAACTAGTAGGACTGGTTCTACAGGCGCCTGTTGTTTGTACAACCGATCGGGAAGGAGAAAAATACCGGCGGACCAAATCGGTGAGGCAGATGTCGACTGACGGGACTTTGTAGTACTCTTCGGTCTATGAGGGAAAGCCATGAGGCTCTCTGCCTGAACTTTATCCTTGTTGTGTCTGTTTAGAACTATCTGTTTTTAACTGCCTTGATGTTTTCCTGTGCTGTTCTTTATTAATTTAATAAATCACGTTTTAGTTTACTCCAACGTTCACTGTGTTATATATATGGATCAGCCAGAAATACACTTTAGAGATTAGGTCCCGGGGTCGAAAGAGAGAGTGACAGTGAGTCCAGGGAACGGAGGAGGGTTGGGAAGCAAAGACCTATCCCAGCCAGGGCTATAGAATAATATTGAAATATTGTTACATAGTTACTTGGGACCCTCCACGTAGCTTGTTACAGGTTCTCCCCCCCCCCCCGCGAAAAAAGGTGAGAACCACTGACTGATCTAGAAGATTTACCAAGAGGTGTGTTACCAGCGAATGGCCCACAATGCATTCACATTTTCTACTTCTAATGTCCTAGTGACTCACCCTGTTGAATCTGGGGCATTGACTACCTTTTCTACGCACCCCACTATCACCTGTAGAATAGGTGCACATAAGTTCTCGAAGGTTAAGGGTTTCTACACGTGACATCCATTGATGCCACAAACGCCCATTATGACCCATCTGGAACGTGGAGTTGGTGTCAGATGTAATTATTGTTTGCAGGGGAAGTAATCGCTTTGCAGAGGTTGCCTTTTGCAAGGTGGGAATCAACTCTCCAATAATCAGCTGTCATTTGCAGTGAGAAAAAAAAAGAATGTTGAAGTGCTATATAAAACTTAAACTGTTACATCATATGACGCGTGGACAATAAACAGACAAGCTGGGAAATACATAATGGCGGTGGTAATTTGTTTTCTGGAGCAAATACAAAGACAACCGTGGAAGGACAGAAAAACGAACGAGAAAGTGCAAAAAGTAACAAGTTTTGTGTGATAGCTGGCAAAATTGATGGCGACGGCATGCAAAGAGATGCATATCTGATGACATAACACGTGACACAATCTGGGAAAAACTACAGTCCCGATGCAAGACTCTGATGATCGTGTGAGATTATAAATGTTGATATCCACGCATATTGGACATGACACGTGATGATGAAGTGAAGCAATATACAGCAATTCAGCACTGCAAATAGCAGCCGCAATGGCCATTGTCATACTGGACGTTGTTACTGACCAATTAATTCTTAAAATGTTTATCTCTGCAGGGAGTCGACGTGGCGCAATAGCTAGCATGCCACCTGCCGGTCCGGTGGTCGTTCGTTCTAATCCTAATCTACACGAATTTATTTTTATTGACCCGGTTTTCCAAGTTGATCCAACTTGATACCAAAATAGTCATGGCGAGTAAAGGCGACCGGCTTACATTGACCTCATCATCTAAATGAATAAACTAAATAAAAAAATCATGGGGCTAGCACTTTAAATCCAGAACGCCTCAAACTGTATAAATAGTCCTTTACTTGACCTCTCTGTTGTACAACTATGCTAGGCACATAGTAGTCACACACCTTATAGGAAACATGTCTCTGTCTAACAACAGATACCAGGACAGCTGAATACGCCTCGTATTATTTGCTAATCCATACAGCATACTGAATTAATGAGAGCTTCGAGCGAAAGCATGCAATCATTCTTTTTGAGCCGTTTCAAGAGAAATGCATGCGAATGCGACTGGCTGAAGAACTATTAAACGTGTTGATAGAATGAAAACCCAGTTGCTAGACAGGTCATCTTGTATTATTTAGCAGTATGGTCGGGTGATAATAGAAGGAAACGTGAGAAATGTTAACCACATGTCTGATATTTTTATCATCATCAGGTTCGTCAGTCTCAAGACTGGTGTTGAAGTCGTCTGATCAATGTTTCTAAAGTAACGGTCTGTTGGAGCTCATAAACCCTGGAAGGAAATACATCTACGTGAAGACACACCGAGTGTCAAACCACCACTACCGTGTGGAAATTCTAGTAAGAACAAACGCTAAGACAACAAAGCCCAATAGAAAATGTGAAAACACAAGCCTGGGACACTATCTGCCTATAAGAGAAGGAATCCAGAAAAGAAAACCCAACCGTCGAAGTCGGAAGATGTTGGCCCAAGTGGCACGGAATTAGAAAGCGAACATCTACGCACTACAATGGATGCTATGCAGCCACGAAAAACGAATGTTGATCGCGTCCTCTGTCACTACTTCTTTCCCCATACATTTATGACCCCCCACCCCCCACCCCCCACCCCACCCCCACCCCACCCAAAACAAAAAAATAAATTTAAAAAAAATTAAAAAAATGCATGTGCGTTTATTTATGAACTATCGCAGAAGAAGAAATGTTTCTAAACTATACCAGTTCTGAGAAAGGAGACCACAATGTAAGTGGATTCGAAAGTATTTCCATGACAGAAACAGAGACAGAACATTTGACTTATAAAGTATTTCCATGACGGCAACAGAGACAGGACATCTGACTTATAAAGTATTTCCATGACAGCAACAGACACAGGACATCTGACTTATAAAGTATTTCCATGACAGCAACAGACACAGGACATCTGACTTATAAAGTATTTCCATGACAGCAACAGACACAGGACATCTGACTTATAAATTACAGATCAGTTTTACACTTCTTAAAGAGCTCTAGGTATATGGTGCTAGACCAGTATTTGTATAGACCCTTGGAACACGGTGGGTGATGTGATCAGAATCCCACAGTCACTATCATCAGCAGCACAAATGGTTGTTTGTCAGTAATATCGCCAAAGACTCAAGTCATATTTCTGTATCTACAAACAAGAACAAAACAACAAAACAAAACACACACAAAACAACAACAATACAAAAGAAACAATATACCATTATAATCAATAAAAGAAGTATCAGCTGCTAGTAGAAGTACGTAACATAAGATGTTTGATTTGTAATTGCAGTTGTGTAATACATTGATGGAAGGCGCCAGTTATATGCTTGTGAAAGTTGGATAATAAACAGACACGCTGAGAAACATCTAAAGGTAATGAAAATGGAAATACTAAGGAAAACTTCAAAGAATACATTGGAAGGACAGGAAACAAAAACAAATGAAACATTCCTTCAAGAAACAAATGTAAATCGTAAACTGAGTTGAGAAATTAAACGTAGACAGTCAAGAATGTTTGAGCATGTTATGAGGAGACAGAAGAACTGGAAAACTTAGTGACAAATGCCAAAATACGTGGGAAAGAAGCAACAGGAGGGAATAGAGATTAACATCTGGATGGCTGGGCCATATGGTATAATGGGGACAAGAACACATAAGAGATCCATAACTGGTCATGTGAGCTGATGAACCATGACTGCCCACGCTTATAAGCATGTCATATAATGATAATACATAGCCATACCATTTGTTGGTGCCCTTGACGAACTTAAGACTGCTATCATACCCAATTAGTTTCATTTCACCATTTATATCACCATTTTATAGCGTCTGTCCGGGTGACATTAAACATCCTTAACGGAAATTTAATATCTTGTGTTACAGCGTTATTTGTTTCTTTCATTGTCATTAGAAATGCCATAAACTATCCAGCACAGGAATCCAATGTATGCAAATCGCCCGGAACAGTGCACGCGTAGTTCTCTTAACATGAAGAAAAGATTACTTTCTTTCCACTGCTAAAACGGCCAGGGCTACCTCCTTTCATCAACAGAATGTAAGTCTAAATTTATTTTTTTTTTCACAAAAAGAATAATAGCGACTGGAAAACGCACTATCGTGAATCTGCGATATGCAAATGACATTGATGATCACACCGAACGTGAACAGCAACTACAAGAGCCAACAGCCAGGCATGACACGAGTTTTAGAAAATACCGTATGGAAATCAATGCAGAAAAAACTCACCGAACGTCAAATAACAATGGACGAATCAATAGAAACGGCACAATACATCGAATAGAGCTAAAGAAAGTAATGTAATTTACATAACTAGGAACCATAACTAGGTGTAGAGGCGGACAAGGCACAAGTGCCTCAAATTCAGTTTATACTAGACCGACAATGGCCTATATCTATTGAAATACGAGAATAACTCTACTCATGGCCAGAACACAGGATGCTCATTTGTTCTGCCAGCAGGAAAGTGCTCTCAAGAAACGAGGTCTAAACTCCCTTCCTCGTCCATGTGAATGTGAAACACAAGGGGAAGCCACCACATTTTCTTCACAAGTATATGCATATGATAATGTCACAAAATAGAATGCATCATTGGCATGTTAAGAAATGCCATTCCAGTCATTGGACCTGAGACATGAAATAACATGACAGAATCTATGATAAATTACTAAGCACATATCATCATCATGTGCCATGCCGATACGCGCTGGCGATCATTGTTCGCAATCTTACAGGTCTTGGATTAGCTGTATATTCTTGTCTCGATTATGCCAAGTGGCCGAGCCAACCAGGTATGTATCGCCCTGATTTTCTCTTGCTCTTTTCCCATCAATCTTGCCAGTGGTCACAAACTTTTTCAGTTTATTTCTATTCACAGTGTGTCCACAAATTCTTGACTGTCTACGTCTAAATTCACGAATAAATTTACGGCTTTTATTTGTTTCTTGTAGGACTTGCTCATTTGGTTTTTCTCTCGTCCAAGGTATTGTTTGCGTTTTCTTCAGAAACCACATTTTCATTGCCACTTGATATGCAGAGCACAATAATAGCTAAAAGCAAAAACTGCACAAACATGAGTTCTAGCCTTTATAAATCTATAAATAAGGACAAGATTACCTAACACAGAAACTGAACAAACAGCAGGAATTCTAGCCAGCATGAAATCAATGATAACGTATAACTGAAAGTCAGCGTCAGATTATTGCAAACAGTAGTCGGCTCAAACAGCTCTATCCTAATCACCAAGTATCATTCTGATCTCCGTATAGGATTATGTTCCTCCACAAACATATGTTATGCGTTCCTGATAAGTTTGTCACTGATTGTCTTACGCCACAAAGGCGATTGATGAGTTCAATGTAGATTGAACAGATCATGGACAATGTAACGAATCCTTACAAAGAGATCTGCCCCGAGTTGTGTGGTAATGTGCAGTACTTTTCCTCGTGTCAATACGTTTTAATGAGGGAATGAAGATCATGTAGGAAACAGTTGATCAATGAGTGGATTGCTCGGAATAGACTACTATTTCCAAAGTGTAATGTATTACTTGGTATTACCTTCAGGGGGAAGGGGGCAGACTCAGGCAGCTGTGAGGCTTTGATTTTGCAGTTGTAGCGTAGTGGATAGAACACCCCTTTTCTGACTGATTTTAATGATGGGATGATTTAAATCTCCTCCATGGCGGGATCTATAACAGGTCTCGGGTGTCGGCCTAGGTTCGTACAGACGATCGGTGTGATAGTGGTTATGCCACAGAATGCTCTCTGGTCTCTTGGTCTAGTTCCATGTCTGCAGGATGGGGCAATTGCGTGGAAATATGGGTCCTTTACTCTTACCTTTACGAGAACAATCAAGAAGTCCATGTGTGTCTGTGAATATGTGTGTGAATAGGCAACAAGCAACGAGTGCCTGGAAAAGGCTTATGCCAGTATAATATTATATACAAATATAAGAAGCACACAGTGTACGTTGTCTATATAATCAGAAGACATGCATTGGCAAACAACGTGACTACTGGAAAGATCAACGATAGAAGACATAAAGGCAAACAGGGAAATTATGCTGGACAGAGTCAGGCGGTTGCATGGAGAAATATTACTAACCGAATTGATCCAGAGCATCAGGGCCCAACATCTGTGGAAATACAAGAATGCCTAGGGTAGTTGGCAACACACATGGTGCTGATGATGATGATGATGATATATATGTAGTCGGCGCAAGGGGTATAGCTTCTAGAGCAAAGGAACGAGTCTAACAACTATTGGGAAGCACTAATATAGATTGAGGTCAGCCAATGATTCTAACGGGGAAGGAAACAACCTTGTGCTAAAAGAATGCGAACCGTGCAAACGAGATGACTTATAATATTGAAATTCTCCAGACAAAATCCGTTGCATAGATTAAGGTAGTTCTATAACAAATGCTGTACATTTTTAAAACTCTAAAGACGTAACTCATTCTATTTCTCTGAGCACGACACTGAATAGATGCCGTACTGGCTTTAGGACAAAGCTTAATAAGCCACACGTTGGTTCTCTCAATCCGCAGCGGCCTCAGAAATGTCAGAATATTGTTTGAGGGTATGATTCACAGTATTGCACACTAGACGATATTGCACTTGAAACATTCATAATATTACAACATACGCGTAAATACAGCGGCACATTCAACGCAACACTCCATCAACCGAAGATCAATACTGTTCTGCATCCTAATATTATTAGCAGTTTTATATATATATATATATATATATATATATATATATATATATATATATATATATATATATATATATATATATATATATATATATACGATGAGCGTACAGAAAGTAATGCAGCACATCGTTTTTCTAAGCTAATAACCCACCAAATTACAACCCAACCGGCCAAATAATATGGCTGCCCTCCACCGTTGAAATGGTTCGTGTTAGCAGTTTGCGTTGTAAGTTGCGAATTGTGATATAATTTCTCGTTGCAGAGAAGGAAACTATTGTGAACATTCACCAGAGTCTATGTTATGAGTATGGGCGTTTTGCAGTCGACAGTAGTACAATCAGTCGCTAGGACGCAGAGGTGTTTCCAAGGCACCAGGGCCGGGATCTATACTGGCCAAGACCTGCTGACACGTCCACGCCGTGCGTCCTGGTGACCTTCGGGGACCTGGCTAACATGAGTAGGATCGATGATTCCTCCGAAGTCGGAGAGTGTCTGCCTGCATGGCGAGGAACCACCAGTCTGCACACCAATAAGCCAGACATGGGACAACGGATCCTCACGCAAATCTCAGGTCCGGTATGACATCATATTGATGTTGGACAACAGGATGTATTCATCCGACATACAGGACTTCACAGCCAGCGAACACAAGCAAGCAAGCAAGCAAGCAAGCAATCAGTCGCTGGGTTCATAGAATCAAAGAATCAGGAAGTGGGAAGTGGAGATACGGAACTGCTTGATCGGCTGCGCTGTGGACGTCTAGCCACAGTTACCAACGCAGAAATGTTGAAGTGCAATAAGGGAATTATTCTTACCGATAGGCGAATCACTACTCATCAATTGGCCTTACAGCTTCTGTTAGCAATGGTACTGCAAATACAATTATAAAAACTATGGATTTTCTCTGGTTTGTGCAAGACGGGTTCCTCAAAGTTTCACAAATGACCACCGATTACAAAGGAAAGTAATGTTTTCTTAATAATTGGAGCGTTTCAATAGTGATGGAGAGAATTTTTTGGCTAAGATCGTTACAGGTAACGAAACCTAGGCATATAATGTTGAATCTGAGACAAAAGACAGTCAATGGAGTGGCATCATCCGCAATCACCACGACGAAAGAAATTAAAGACAACTTCTTCAGCTGGAAATGTCATGATCGCTGTTTTTTTTGGATATTGAAGGTGTGATTCTTGAGGATGTTATGCCAAGAGGAGAGACAATCAGTTCGCAAGCTTACATTAATACATTGAGAAAACTCAATCGAAGGAGTGATTCATGCAGCGAAGAAATGGCCACATGATCAAAACAAAATCTGGTGCGGACAAAGATTACACGTACTTATTTCGCGCTGGCATAAAGCCGTAAAAGTTAATGAGGAATAAGTTTAATAATACCGATGTTTACATGACATGACCTTGTATATTGTGTATAAATAGCAAGCTTTTTGAATAAACAGCTCCTGAGAAAATCGATGTAGGGCATTACTTTCTGAACGCCCCATACATATATGTTGGCTGAAACAGACGCCCTTATCTATATGTTGCTTTTCCTTTTGTTGAGCCTCCTAAAATATGTCGTGTTCATTCGGAATGCTCCAACTTACCAACAAGGTTGCAAGATTTAAGTCCAGTGTCTACAAATGACCAACAAGTTAGTCAAGTTTCAGTCTACTGTCTAGAAATGATTAACATGTTAGTAAAGATTTCAGTCCACTGTCTATAAATGACCAACAGCATAGTCAAGATTTCATTCCACTGTAAATAAATGACCAACAAGGTAGTCAAGATTTCAGTCCATTGTCTATAAATGACCAACTAAGATAGTCAGGATTTCAATACACGTGTCTATAAATGACCAACAAGGTAGTCAATATTTCAATTCACTGTCTATAAGTTTAGTTTAGTTTAGTCGACGGATCAACTTCGCGGCACCCGAATGTAATCCATAAGTGCTCCGTTCTACTCCTAACTCAAGCCTGAGACCGAAGAGTTTCACCTCAGTGCACGAACTCCGTAGCATCGGCGAGGATCCTGAAGTACTTTGGGTAGATTTTTAACTCGAAATTGTGCCGGGGCAGCGCCGTTAAGCTCCTCTTTTTCAATTTCCAACTGCCAGGTGATGTTTTACGTGCACACAATACGCACGTGTGTCCGATCCCACTACCCGAAGACCAGGAGAAATTTTGTTACTAGAAGTTCATGTGAACAAAAATCCCGGTCCTCACCGGGGCTTGAACACGGGACCTCCAGCACTCGAGGCGGACACCGTACTTCGAGACCACATAGCCCCCTCACTGTCTTTAAATGACTAACAAAATAGTAAATATTTTAATCGACTGTTTATAATGACAAACAAGGTAGTCAATTTCAGCACATTGTCTATAAATTATTACGGTTTTATTCATCGCTAAGGCTGTGGGTCCTACATCGCAAAATTCGTACCGGCGGCTTTCTGGGGAAATACAGATGAGGAAGAAGGGAGTTGGTCACCTCAACTAAAACACGGAGAGGTCTTACACTTCGCGATGCTAACGAAGAGATGTAGTGACCGAGAGATATACCGTTAACACCAATGATTGTCGAGCAAAAATGGACAGAAAGAAGAAATCTACCCCCCCCCCCACCCCCCCCCCCCCCCCACCCCCACACACACACACACACACACACACACGACCTCACATTTTTTTGGCTTTGGATATGTGAAGACCTAAGGGTTTACAGTGAAGCAGCAGCATCTGCTGCAGGATTTGCTGTGAGCAGAAGGATTACACACAAAGAAGACGCAGCTGCAAATGATACAATGTATGCCAAATTGGTGCGTGAATAGTTCATTTTCTGGAAAAGAACCACTGCACAGAAGCGAGCTTGCTACCCTAGCCTATTGTAATATATTTTTTTTTTGCATATCCTTTACAGGACATCGCTGTCAACACCAGCATCTTTTAGCTGTATGTTAATTTCTTGGCAAGATTACGCTCAGTAGTTTGCCATTGCTTTCTGAGCGGCCGGCTCACATACCCCGTAAGTTACCGATGCGATTCGAACCGCTGCTGATTCTCATCGTCATCACGTTACCTACGAGAGTATACGAGATTACGGAGAAAAGTCGCTAACCTCTAAGCCACGAAACCGGCATTGAAATATTAGAAACAACAAAAAAAAAACAGTGGGTACTGATTGTCATTGTCAGAAGCGGTGGAATCAAATAGCTAGTTAAATAGCTAGTTAAGTTAGTTGCCTATCCTTTCCAGGGCGTCGCATCAACACCATTATTTTCGGCTGTTGTGTTCTCTTGGCAAGTTTACGTTAAGTAATTTGCCTTTCCACCTGAACGACTGGCATTCATATCATTTCGTTAAATAAAAAAAACAACGCAAGGCGGGCTGTTGCCAAATTGCCCTCAGCTGTGTTTCGAACGCGGGTATGCGTCCGTAAACCCTTTGCTACGGAGTCGGCTGAATCAAAGAAAATATTCAAATGTAATAGAAAAGGTAAAAGACACTTTTCATGCAATGGGGCGTTAGTGGTAAATGGTGCTAGCCCCATATTTTCAAACCTATCGACAATCGACGGGTGATGTGGACAATATTATGCCGACCGTCTTGGCTTCCCAGGATAATACTAATACCCGTTTTAGGCTTTGAGAAGAGGAGGAAGAGGAAGGATGAAGGAAGTGAGAGGCAGAAGGAATAGGAAGGAAGAAGGAAGGAAGACAAACAGCCAGGCAAGCAGCCAGGCAGGTGGGTAGGAAGGAAAGAAGAAGGAATGAAGGAAGGGAGGGAGGGAAGGAGGGAGGAAGGAAGGAAGGGAGGAAGGAAGGAAGGAAGGAAAGAAGGGAGGGGGAGGCAGGCAGGCAGACAGGAAGGAAGGAAGGGAGGGAGGGAGGGAGGGTAGGAGGGAGGGAGGAAGGGAGGGAGGGAGGGAGGAGGGAGGAGGGAGGAAGGAAGGAAGGAAGGAAAGAAGGAAGGAAGGAAGGAAGGGGAAGAAAGAGGAAGAAGCAGAAAGCAAAAGCAGAAACAGAAGCAGACGCAGAAGAAGAAGCAGAAGAAAAAGCAGAATACAAGGGGGAGGAGGAAGAGGAGGAAGAGGGAGGAAGGAAGGAAGGAAGGAAGAAAGGAAGGGAGAGAGGGAGGGAGGAAAGAAGGAAAGAAGGGAGGGGGAGGCAGGCAGGCAGGCAGGCAGGAAGGAAGGAAGGAAGGAAGGAAGGAAGGAAGGGAGGGAGGGAGGAAGGAGGGGGAGAAGGAGGGATGGAGGGAGGGAGGAAGGAAGGAAGGAAGGAAGGAAGGAAGGAAGGAAGGAAGGAAGGAAGGAAGGAAGGAAGGAAGGAAGGAAGGAAGGAAGGGGAAGAAAGAGGAAGAAGCAGAAATAGGAAGAAGCAGAAAGCAAAAACAGAAGCAGACGCAGAAGAAGAAGCAGAAGAAAAAGCAGAATACAAGGGGGAGGAGGAGGATGAAAAGAGGGAGAAGAAGAAGAAGAAGAAGAAGAAGAAGAAGAAGAAGAAGAAGAAGAAGAAGAAGAAGAAGAAGAAGAAGAAGAAGAAGAAGAAGAAGAAGAAGAAGAAGAAGAAGAAGAAGAAGAAGAAGAAGAAGAAGAAGAAACAACAACAATAACAATAACGACAACAACAACAACACCAACCACGACAATGACGACGGCGACAATAACAACAAGAAGACACACAATATAACCATCATTCACGAACAACAGACACACATTGGAGACTTGAGAAGAGTCAGACATGAATTTTACCTGGCTGCTAACCCGAGAGAATGGCTTGACAAAAAAGGAAACCACAGACACGAATATCCTGTATAAATATTATTACCGTAGCGGCAAGGAATCCCCACCAGATGAACGCTGATTAGCTACAGGTATAGGGAGTATGACCAGGTATATTGTTTACTTCTGTGTTTCACGTTTCTAACAGATAAGAACCAGCCGCAGAAAAGTCGGTTGAACATCCTCCTTTGTGAACATCGTGTATAAATTGAGCTGCTCCGTTTCCAATGCCTTACGCCTAAGTTAAAGAGGTAAAGAGAGGAATTATGAACAGTTCTTTCCAATCTACCGGCAGGACGGATTATGTTTGACAATGTACTTTGTAATGTAAATGAATGTAAAAGCCACTCATCATGTACCATGCCGATAGGCGTGGACGGTCGTGTCTCACCATCTTACACGATCAATGGAGTCGTGGATCAGATCCGTGCTCCTGTCTCGACCATGCCACGTGGCCAAGCCATCCAGACATTTACTTCTCTCACTTCCCCTTGTTCTCTTCCCCCTATTTCTTGCCGGTTTATGTCTTCTATTAATAAGTATAAACAATTTTGACTGTCAACGTCTAATTTCTCTAATCAGTTTATGGTTATCATTTCCATTTTGCAGGATTTGCTCATTTGTTTTCTGTCTATTCATGGTATTCTTTGCATTTTCAGCAGAAGCAACATTTCGAATGAAATTAGATGTTTTTTTCAATTTGTCTGCTCATTGTCTATATTTCACAGTCAATACAAATGTAATGTTCTATGAACACTTGAACACACTTTCTCATTGCAGTTGATACTGTAACACGCATTGGGGCATATTGGGTGTGTGTTACTAGTCTCATATGTGAATAGACCCTATCTATCGCAACTCGATGGGAGTTTTGGCCAATATAATTTCGGTCGCCTTTACTTCTCCCTGACGCCCATTTTAGGCTGAGCCGATCTGGAAGCCCAGGTCCATATACACATATTCACTTGGATAGGAATTCGAACACATGACCAAAAGTTCGGCAGGAAAGATGGTAGCCACTACTCTATCGCGGCTCCTTGTATGTGTATGTATGCGCACTATCATACACGCAGAACGAGTTTCAACATGACTAAGAGAAAAGTGTGTAAGTCTCCTGCCATATCCCATGGCACATGCACTCTCACATCAAGGGTGTTACAATGTCCTGTGTCCATCTTCGTGCTGGTCAACTCGTGTCTCTTCTTGAAGGAGTCACGGCTTTTCAAACCAATGTATTGTTTTATTTGGCCAGTCTGTCAGTTTCCTAGACATGAAGCTGTTTATGAGTCAATTTTCATCGATTTTCAGATCTGGTTGTATTTATCCCAGGAAGCCTTGGAGATGTGGTTTTATAGAAGAATGCTGAAAATTAGGTGGACAGCCAAAATAAGCAATCTGGACATTTTGAAGGAAGCTAAGTCGCGAAGACAGCTTATCACAAACATCAGAAGGAGGCATTCATCGTGTTTGGCCACGTTATGAGAAGACAAAAACTGGAACATGTCGTGACAGCAAGAAAGATTTGCGGTAAGAGAGATAGAGGAAGACAGCTGAAGAAGATTCTTGGCAGTCTTGTGTCATGGCACAGAAGGGAGTCAACACACAATGTGTTCCATGCCGTCTGAGATCGCGGATTGTGGAAAGGCATGATCGCCCCCGCCAGTCGGCAGGGCACTAGATGATCATGATGATGAGAATATTGGTACTTTTCTTGGTTTAGGTCCACAATTTTCTAAGAACGTATCTATGATATAAAATAATCATTAAAGCCTAGGTCTTCTTCGTTGCTGATGAAATGGTTCTTGGCGTATATCCGTATCTTGCCTGTGCAAGATGCATGTTCTCAAAACTTTGAATGTAACTTATATGCTAGGTTTGTCTCAAAGGTTCTTTATACTGCTTATCCCTTGCATTTCTATGGCCATTGTAGTCTGACTCCTTCTAAACATTTCCCATTGCTATTGATTGTGGAGCCCGACACCCTGGTCCAGGGGTTTCAAGACTTTCTCTATAATCCCGTATATTCTCGTAAGTAACGTGTCGTGCGCGAGAATAGGTAGCGGTTCACTCCGCGTCGGTAACTTAGGGGTATGTGAGCCGGTCACTCAGAAAGCAATGGCAAACTACTGAACGTAATCTTGCCAAGAAATCAACAATCAGCTGAAAGATGCTGATGTTGACAGCTGTCCTGTAAAGGATATGCAAACAAAACAAAACCCCCCCAAAAAACTGATTGTGGAGCCAAGATATTTCCAAAGTTATTCATTGCAGATTGTGATCGTTGGGTAGCACGTAGTTTTGCCTGAGGACATTACTGTCGTGCCCTTTTTTTTCGCAAATCCCTTTTACAGGACTTTACTGGCAACACCAGCATTTTACTGCTGTTGTTGATGTCTTGGCAAGTTTACATACAGTAGTTTGTCGTTGCTTTCTGAACGACCGGCTCCCACACCAATTCGTTAAAGCCCAGCCCAATGCGGAAAAGACTGGCATCAGTGTGTGTTATCCCTACAAACACGAGAATTAATTTCCGGTACGTACTCCGATACGTTGATGTACTGATGTACAGGATGTGATAGAGGATGGTGATATTTTCCGACGAGCGGTTATATCACACCCAGACAGATGATGCCTGATTAGGTTTACTACAGATATATTACCAGACACATAAACTGGTACTTGGGTAATTCAGTGGGTAAATTGATACATTCCGACTGACAGACATATGAGCATACAATCGAACAGACGAACAGAAACGGAGAGAGCGGCGTGACAGATAACCAGATAGATAGGCAAACAGAGAGAAAAAAGTTATTAGGTAGAATGGCAGATAGGTAGGTAGATAGGTAGGTGGGTGGATAGGTAGGCAGGCGGGTGGGTGGGTGGGTGGATAGGCAGGCAGGCAGACAGACGGACATTGACAGAGAGACAGACGGATAGACGGACGGGAAGACGAACCGGGCGGGCGGGTGGGCAGACGGACTAACGGACGGACGGACGGACGGACAGAGAGACATAGAGACAGAGAGACATAGAGACAGAGAGACATAGAGACAGACAGACAGACGGATAGACAGACAGACAGACAGACGGATAGACAGACAGACAGACAGACAAACAGACAGACACGCAGGCAGGTAGGCACGCAGACAGACAGACAGACAGACAGACAGACAGACAGACAGACAGACAGACAGACAAACAGACAGACAGACAGGCAGGCAGGCAGGCAGGCAGGCAGGCAGGCAGGTAGGCAGGCAGGCAGACAGACAGACAGACAGACAGACAGACAGACAGACAGAGTCAAAGTACTTTCACTTACTGCCAAGCTAAACGCCATATTTCAATGTAATCAACACGACTTATCGAAATTCAGAATAAACTATAACACAATTCTCTTCAAAAGTCATACGGAAACAGTCGTTCTGAAACAACAGTTACCTATCACTAAATTCAATGTAACTTTGGCTCTCGCTTTGATGTCAATACGTTCGTAATCAACGCAAACATAACATTCGATCTTGGTGTTATTATGTTGGCGCATAGCTACAAACACATGATGTATGTATACGCAACTTAGATAATTCGTATGAATCGATATTC
>OY992876.1:174342320-174367320 GCA_963921405.1 Cepaea hortensis | reverse complement strand
GGCGGTTGAAGCACCATCTAATGAAATCCCGTCTCTACACCGATCCTCGTCGTGCTCTGGCAGACGTGAAAATGCCAGCCACACGCCGAGATTTGTTATTCTTTCCGTCAATTGTTTACGACACGCGCATGGCATGCGTCCTGTTTCTACATCTGACAACAGGATTGACTTCCCCTGATTTGTTACTTGTGAATCACTGGCCTGCGTGGCGGAGCGGTTTAGCAGTTTGCGTGTTCTGAAAGTTTTGGGTTCGTTTCCGGTCTCCATCATTTGGTTCTCTAGGGGGTCTTCGCCGATGCTATATAGTTGGTGCTCTGTGCGACGCTTTCGACAAACTGTTAGCTTCTCTATGCGGAGAGACTGGGCTGTATCGGAGAAAACCGGATGCAATGAAGTCGGCCCTCCTGCATTTAATACTTTTGTTTAATTGATAAAATAGAACTTGCTTGCATGACAACTGTTTGAGGTACAGTCGACTGTTCCGCAAAGTCTGAATCATGTCTTATACATGAGTGATAAGCGGTCGAGCAAACAGCATACTGAGTATTCAAATCTATAGGCACGGACTCACGACTGCAGATTATGTGTTTGTATCTGACGTGGCAAATATTAAACAGATAATGCATACATAACTAGATGCCTATCTAATCGCCTCGATGGATGTATCTGCGCACGTATGTGTGTGTGCATGTGTGTGTGTATGTGTGTGTGTGTGTGCACGCGCGCGCGTCCGCTTGGGTTCACCTAGCCTCATAAAATGGATACTAGAGCATATTGTATGCCGGCTTCGTGGCTTAGAGGTTAGCGACCTTTCTCCGTAAGCTTGTATACTCTCGTAGG
This sequence comes from Cepaea hortensis, assembly GCA_963921405.1. Classification (NCBI taxonomy): domain Eukaryota; kingdom Metazoa; phylum Mollusca; class Gastropoda; order Stylommatophora; family Helicidae; genus Cepaea; species Cepaea hortensis. The sequence continues at coordinate 174,366,480 of OY992876.1, read as the reverse complement.
TAACGTGATGACGGTGAGAATCAGCAGTGGTTCGAATCGCATCGGTAACTTACGGAGTATGTGAGCCGGCCGCTCAGAAAGCAATGGCAAACTACTAAGCGTAATCTTGCCAAGAAATCAACATACAGCTGAAAGATGCTGGTGTTGACAGCGATGTCCTGTAAAAGGATATGCAAAAAAAAAAAAAAAAAAAAACCATATTGTGAGAGTTACGCAGACCACAGTTGTAGTTACTATACTAACAGCCTACTAAGCGCAGATTGCTAAAGAAAATATTTTTTACCGCCATGACCACAGAATACCTCGATGCTATTGAAACAGCTTCTTGTACTGATGCCGTTGAAACAGTGTCGTGTACTGATTCCATTGAGACAGTGTCTTGTACTGGTGTCATTGAAACAGTGTCGTGTACTGGTACCATTGAGACAGTGTTTTGTATTGATGTCACTGAAACAGTGTCTTGTATTGGTGCCATTGAGTAGTGTCTTGTACTAGTGCCATTGAAACCGTCTCTTGTACTGATGCCGTTGAAACATCGTCTTGTACTGATGCCTGAATTGAAAACTTTAAAATCTGGATTGTTTTTAACTGGTGGAAAGTTTAGTTTTCTTTCATGTCTTCCCCGCGATCTCTTATTGTCTCCTATCTGCTTTGCTGATCATTTAGCACAAATCATTGCGGAAATATAGATTGACATTTGTTATTACGGCCTCACGGTTATTATTCACCGCTCGTTCCTGCTAAAACATTTCAAGTCGTTCCCCAGCAATTTATTGATAATATTTGCGTTCCAACCAAGAAAAATTAAATACATTCTTTAATAATTAATTAATTATTGATTGCACCGTACTTGTAATTATTACAATAGGCCCTGTTTAATTAGAATGTTCCCCCATTGGTCGGCAATGGAAACGCAAAACAATAACATTGTGGAACATATCATGCATGATGTGTGAGGAAAGAAACGAATTCATGTTATGCTTGGTGCCGTTTCGTAATCTCTTTAGTCAATACTGTTTAAGAAGTCATCAATCGATTGGGGAAACATTTGAGGTCACTAAGACAGGTCATGAATAAATTCATATGCCTTCTAATCTCTACTTCTTTCTTCTGCTTGTATGAAAGCCAGACAAACCATTTGAATTTATTTATGAGTTGTCAGTATTTAAGTAGTTTACTGAGTGTCCTGCGAAGTTGAAGAGGAAGGGGGCCATTACAAACGTGGAATGGTTTAGTATGGTGAGGCCAGAGTGAAGTCAAAACAACGTTGAACAGAGGGAGAAACAATCCATGCTACCCCTCATGTACAACAATGTTTAGGGTTCGGACACTTAAATAAGCTACCAACTGACAGTATACCACAGCAAGCAATGATTGGCCATGTGGAACCATAAGAAAAGGTGCAACATGTAAACGAGGGACAGAGGGAATCACAGAATACATGGCAATCTCGAGATAAGCAGCCCATACACGGGCAGTGCTCCGCGATTTATGCTTCACCTCAACGCCGCGAGGTGCAAAAAAATCAAAATCAGATTAGATGAGAGAACAGCTCTGTCGCCGGACTTATGAGACTGACGTCGCTTCCATAATATAGCTTAGTAATAATGTGCTTGCGTTTAGTTGATGCCACAGTAGGCACGTGCTCTGCAAATTTGTATTCTGTCTTCAGTGGTTGGAAGATCAAGAAGGTAGCGCATTGCGCTGCATGCTGTATCTCTTGTACATCCAAGAATATTGCGCATGGCTTCGTTACGTATCCTTTCCATCCATTCTATCTGTTTACGGCTGAGAGTCAGGATAGCCATAGCAGACTCAAAAACAGACATGATCAGCCCTTCGTCGAAAAATGACAATACAGGATTTACCCTACTGATGACAGGTCGTTGCTACGGTAATCCTGCTCAGTACAAGAAGAACCGCAGGTTCAGACATTTGGTTCACGTGCTTGGCTGATAAGCCAATGGTGCGAGGCTACCGTCTGAGGGATTATGGCTGAACGCCTCTAAGTCAGAATCCCGCCCGGATGTGCGCCGATATTCTTATTCACATGTATGGCTGATAAACCAATGGCGCGATGCTACGATCGGAGGGATTACAGAGTTTCCAGCTTGGGTCAAGACGGCGGGACGTGTTTTCTTCTAGCTTAACTAAAGACGGTTGATCGGCGGCTTGACAATCCGCCATCATAAAACTCGCAGCTATTACAGAATCAGATTTCTGGCTCCAAATGTTTGACGCTTCACACAAACATGGAGAGCCACGACTTCTGTTATGTGCCGCCTTAGGCACGAGAGGAAAGACACACACAGACACAGTAGCATAGTGACTAGATCTGCCGGGCTGGTGGACAGAGGTTCGAATCCGCATTACATCGGATTTATTTTTCAAAATTATCCTGGACTCACAGGTCGAACGCGCCTAAAATGAGTACCGCGAAATATGTTGCTTAGTAAAGGTGGCCAATGAAATACAGACCCAACCAACAATCGAGTTCCGATTAGACGTATAAAATGGTTCTTTACTTAATATAGTGTTCAGTGCTTTACCTTAACAAAACAGTGGTCCGGGTTCAGTCCCCAGCAGTGTCGGATTCTGTTTCCAACCAGTAAGTCTCTGGGGTCGACCATCCTCCTAAATGGGATACCGGTTACCTGCTAGATTGTTCTGGGAATTGTCTGAAAAGAATAAGCGGTGAGAATCGGAACTGGTCATCCCTGTCATCGGTGTAAAGTTGGCTGGAGGATGTGAAGAGCTAGCTCTTCACATGCCAACGACGGTATTACTCATGGAATTAGCTTTACCTCCGGCTTAGTTTGTGTTTGTTTCATGGCCCGGCGAAATGTTGCTCGATCCTAATCAGTTCACTGCATATAACCCACCGAGTCTTGTCTTGAATGACTGCTAGTTAGTGTATGTAAATATATTACCCACCGAGTCTTATCTTAAATGAATGCTAGTCAGTGTATGTGAATATATTACACATTGAGTCTTATCTTGAATGAATGCTATGTGAATAGATTAACCATCGAGTCTTATCTTGAATGAATGCTAGTTAGTGTATGTAAATATATTACCCACCGAGTCTTATCTTAAATGAATGCTAGTCAGTGTATGTGAATATATTACACATTGAGTCTTATCTTGAATGAATGCTATTCTGTGTGTGTAAATATTATACCCATCGAGTCTTATCTTGAATAAATGCTAGTCAGTTTACATACATACCCACATTGTCTTGTCTTGAATAAATGCTAGTCAGTTTACACTCATTACCCACATTGTCTTGTCTTGAATGAATGCTAGTCAGTTTAAATATATTATCCACCGTGTCTTGTCTTGAATAAATGCTAGTCAGTTTACATACATAACCCACATTGTCTTGTCTTGAATAAATGCTAGTCAGTTTACACTCATTACCCACATTGTCTTGTCTTGAATGAATGCTAGTCAGTTTAAATATATTATCCACCGTGTCTTGTCTTGAATAAATGCTAGTCAGTTTACATACATAACCCACATTGTCTTGTCTTGAATAAATGCTAGTCAGTTTACACTCATTACCCACATTGTCTTGTCTTGAATGAATGCTAGTCAGTTTAAATATATTATCCACATTGTCTTGTCTTGAATAAATGCTAGTCAGTTTACATACATAACCCACATTGTCTTGTCTTGAATGAATGCTAGTCAGTTTACACTCATTACCCATATTGTCTTGAATAAATGCTAGTCAGTTTACACTCATTACCCAATATGTCTTGTCCTGAATGAATGCTACTTAGTTTACATACATTACCCACTGTGTCTTGTCGTTAATGAATGCTAGTTTACATACATTACCAAATATGTCTTGTCTTGAATGAATGCTAGTCAATTTGCTTACATTACCAACTGTTTCTTGTCGTTAATGAATGCTAGTTAACATATATAACCCACTGTGTCTTGGCTTTAATAAATGCTAGTCAGTTTACATACATTACCCACTATCTCTTGTCTTGGATAAATGCTAGTCAGTTTACATGTATTATCCATAGAGTCTTATCTTGAGTGAATGCTAGTCAGGTCACGTGAATTTATAACCAGTGAATTGTGATTTCCTATGAATGCGAATCAATACCTGTGAGTGTATAATTTATATTTCGGAAGTACAGACAAGGCAGGAGGTTGAAGTCACTGTGCCCAATGCCCTCCCCCTTTCCAGAATTCTCTTCACCATGAGTGCAGACAATACTAGCAATAACAAACGTTTACAACCCCAGACTGTTCACGTATGAAATCTCAGACACGACCTAGCGTCAATACAAACTTAGTAATAATTGGCGTTGTTAAGTTGTCAGTCGTTTTTCTACATGTCATTCTTATTCATTTATTTCAATACACATTTTCAACCATGCATGACTTCTCTCTCTCTCTCTCTCTCTCTCTCTCTCTCTCTCTCTCTCTCTCTCTCTCTCTCTCTCTCTCTCTCTCTCTCTCCTCATCTGTTTGTCTCTGTGTCATTATAACGCTCTCTCTCTCCATCTGTTTGTCTCAGTGTCAGTCTAACTCTCACTCTCTGTCTGTCCATCGGTTTGTTTATCTCTCTCTCTCTCTCTCTCTCTCTCTCATATCTCCTCACCTGTATGTTATCTGTCTATGTTTATGTGTGTATGCCTCTCTCTCTCTCTCTCTCTCTCTCTCTCTCCATCTTTGCCTATCTCTTTCTGTCTGTCTCTCTCACACACTCTCTAAGTGTGTGAGTGTCTCTCTCTCTTTCTCTCTCTCTCTCTTTCTTTCTCTCTCTCTCTCTCTCTCTCTCTCTCTCTCTCTCTCTCTCTCTCTCTCTCTCTCTCTTAACACACAAACACATCTCTATTTTCTTGTTGAATGTTTACTTAAAGTTGAGGTGAATGACACGTTTTTGTTATTGTTGATCTTTCTCCCTGAACTGATGTTTCCATTCTCCAGCTGTGTATGTGTAATTACGTGTGTCTTCTTACTACAAAACAAATAGAAATAATAATCTGATTAGCCTCGTTTGCCTGAAGGTAACGATCGACTCTAATCCAAGCCAATGAGAAGAAAATAGAAATCAGAGAACCGAGTAGACAGTATAACAGTTGATAGTAAGACGTTGTAACCAATTGAAAACTAATCACTCTATCATATTTTGTAATACAACACTTCACTTATCTGCAGTAGATTATCTGCCTTCTCTGCCACACACGTCAATGACAACTCATTGGTCACTTCCTACAAATCATGCAATCTCTGCAAAACACGTGAATGGCTACTAATTTGTCACTTCATAAATCACATACACACTCAGTCTGTCGGGTCAATTGGCTGCACAATGGTAATTTGATACAAACGGAAAAGACTGCCATTGGTCACGTAATACATCCCATACAATCTCTGTCAAAGACGTCAAGGATTGCTCTTTGGTCACTTAAGATATTCCACATATTTCTGCCATACAGGTCAACGACTGCTCACTGGTCACTTGAAAAAATCCCATAAAATCTCTGAAAACTATCCCAATGACTGCAGAGTGGTTATCTGATCCATCCATCCATCATGTGCCATGCCGGTAAGCGTGGGCGGTCATGCTCTGCCATCTCACTCGATCACCAGAGTCGTGGATCAGCTCCGTGTTTCTGTCTCGACCATGCCACAAGGCTAAGCCATCCAGGTAATTGCTTCTAGGTTTTCCCCTTGGTCTGTTCCCCTCGATCTTACCAGCTGTCACCAAGTTCTCCAAATCATTTCTTCTCATAACATGCCCAAAAAATTGTGACTGTCTACGTCTAATGTCTCTAATCAGTTTACGATCTTCATTTGTTTCTTGAAGGACTTGTTCATTGGTCTTTCTGGCTGTCCATGGTATTCTTTGCATTTTGGCCCCATACACACATACACACGTAGTTATGTAGGTGTGTCCGTGAACATCATTGTTTGTTCCTGTTATCTGATATATCCCACATATTAAAGCGTTCGGTCCCAGAAGGTTTTAAAGCTGATTCTCAAGGGATGGTTGAGGGATTGCGGGGGGGGGGGGGTGTATGGGAGACGAGAAGGAGTGGGGAGAGGAAAAGGGATGGGTGTGATGGGTTACAACCTCTATCTATTCAAAAGTACGTGTTCATTAAGTAAAGATGGAGATTGGGTTGTGGGATGGAGAAATTTGTATAACTTCAGAATTTCTCTTCTTGGCCCACGATATTCTAAAAGACACTTCTGTCTCATTTGACCTCAATTTTCTTCTTTGATCATTGCTAATTTACCCATTTGTTGACACAGAAAAGATGCATCTTCTCAAACATTCGACTTTAACTTGTTTGCTGGTGCTGTCCCACGGGTTCTTAATACAGTTTAAGTTCCTGGTTACCTTGACCCGCCTGACTTCTTACGCTACGTCGCCATTGTTGTTGGTTCTAGAGTGAAAATGTTTACACTTTGTGCAATTTTCAATGCCTTCTTTGTTGGTTGTGATCTTTCGTTGGTATGTTGTTGTGTCTTTGATTATTACCTTTGGCTGGTATGTAGGTATGTCTTTGTTTGTGATCTTTTGATGGAATGTAGCAGTGTCTTTGGTTGTGATCTTTGGTAGTTATGTAGGTGTGTCCGTGAACGTCATTTTTGTTTTGTTCAAGTTCAGGGGAACAAATTTGGATTGTCAATATGTCTCTGGACAGAGAAGCCGCTCTGTGGCGACCAGGATACGGACGCAGTTCGTAATCCCTCATACCGCGTTTGAAACCCAGCTGTTAACGCTATTTGAGAGGAGGACCGTGTCATCTGCATATCTAAGATCTGGAATTAGATTTTAACCAAATACGAATGGATCACAACTGAGTCTGATCTCGCAATTTTTGACGTTTCCATTAAATTTTATGCATACACATTGAATATCTATGCAGACAGAATGCAATCATGTCTTATTCTCTTTTGAACTTATAACCAGTTTGATGTTTCGCCGGCTACTCTGATAGCGATGTGTTGATCATTATATAATGGCTCAATAATGTGGATCACACGCGCTGAAAACTCCAAATCATTCATGATGATCCACACTTCCTGATATTGAACATCAACGACCAAACAGAAAAACTACGTTAAGTATCTGTGAAACCACCAACATATCTTTGTTTCTTGGATTATTATGCTTGCAGCTCAATGCGACGTACGGTAATTGAAACTGAGAAGAGGCTGCAATAGCAAGATCGGGCATACATTACTTAGCAGATAGATATAAAGATCGGGTTCAGAAATTGGTATAACGTCGTTACCCCATTTAAACACCAAATTACCTTCAAAGTAATATCTGAATTGTGGCTGACTCGGTCACATAAATATTATTCTGGGCCAGGCGATAGACCCTAATATAAATTTTCTTCTGATGTTGAACAATAATATAATGGAAAAGGTTATGTTTTGTTTAACTTGTGTACATAAAAGATCTCAAAACAATTAAAGGTACAACCGTGAGTAATACTCACAGATTAATAAAAAAATTCGTGCTGATGAAACAGTTTTGCTAGTAGAAATTGAACACCATCTGCAAGAACTATTTAAATATATAAACAGTATAAGTAATTAATAGGAAACAGAATTAAATAATTTTTAAAAAATAACCAAGAACAATTAGCAAAATACTTGTTAATTGCACATCTTTTACAGGACTTCGCGGTCAATCCCAGCATGATTGGACTGTTTGTGATTTCTGGGCAAGTCAATAGTGAGCCATTGCTTTCTGAACAACCAGACCTCACACCATTGTTAGAAAATCAACGCAGGGCGATCTGTCGCCAAATTGCCCGCAGCTGTGTTTCAGACGAGGATTACGACTTTCATCCTTAACCCCTTCGCCACAAAGCCGACAAAAGAGCACTTGAAACATCAAATTTTAAAAATAGCCATAACCTTGAAAAGTCTAGAACGAATCAAATATTTCCCCTACTGTGATCACATACTAACAGACAATAGTAAGTGTGAAACTGAAATCAGAACAAACTGATATGGCACAGTAGTATTCCATAAAATGATCAATATTCTAGTTTTTTTTTTGTTTTTTTTTTAACGCTATCCTAGTGGCTAAGACTAAGAGTCATGAACTGTCTGGTTTGGTTGCATGAATAATGAACCTTGCAATGTTGATAAATATAAAAATATGGCGAAAATATTAGAAAACTCAGATGATAAATATAGGATTTTCAACAATTAAAATATTACGAATGAAGGGTTGAGTTGTACTGAGTTAAGAACCGACATCTCAACACTCTGGACATTCCCATACGTTTTCCCTCCGCAAGTTCAACAGCCAACGAGAACAATTGGTGGACGTTGTAGTAACAGAGAGTGCAAGGAAAGGACTCTCCTCGAATATCAAGAAAACAGTAACAATGGCTATTTCAAAGAAAATGATGACACCAAAACGTGAAATAGAAATAGAAGAGAAAATTCTTAACCAAGTGGATAATTTTAAATATCTAGGGGCATTTATAACATCAGTTGGAAGATGTACAACAGAGATTAAGAGCAGAAATATGGCAAGCAAAAGCCACATTTCAGAAAATGAAGAGTATCTTATGCAGTAAGTCTCTCTGACTTAATGTAATAAAGAGTGCTGAAATGCTATGTAGAACCAGTTTTGCTGTATGGCAGTGAATTGTGGAATGTAAATGAACAAATTAAGAAGAAATTAGAAGCAACAGAGATGTGGTTCCTGAGACGAATGTTGCGAATTCCAGAGTGACTGACAACGACTGCCTGGGACAGGCTAATGAAACTAGAACATTATATACAACAATAAGAAAGAGACAAACAGCTTTCTTCGGTCATGTGATGAGAAGCGAGGCATTAGAGAACATCGTGACAACGGGAAAGATCGAGGGGAAGAGAGGCAGAGGCAGACCAAGAGAAATGATGCTGGATAGATTGAGACAGTGGCATTGTGAAATACCATCAGCAGAGTTGATCCAGAACACCAAAGACTGAGATCTGTGGAGAGCCATGAACGCCTACGCTAGCTGGCAGGGCACTTGATGAAGATGATGATGATGATGATGATGATGATGATGATGATGATGATGATGATGATGATGATGATGATGATGATGATGATGAACGAAGATTCCCAATGTTAATACTGATTCCCGCCAGATCGTCTGGTCACTCTCTGTCGCACCATTCTCTCCAGGCCCAATGATTTATCTGTTCTTCCACACTATTCAAATGATCCCAAACGGTCATGACCACATCTGACTTATTGTTGACCGATACCCCATCCAGCTTGGCAGACCCGGTCAATCTGTTCGCCTGCTCGTTTCCCAACGCAACAGAATGTGCTGGGGAAAAGATCCAACGGATGATCCTTAGCTTTGATTTTGTAATTGTAGCCTGCCAGTCTGCACGAAGCATGCCTGTCTTCACCCGTCTCAGCATGCTGTTTAGTCCGTTACAATCACGATATGTATGTATTCTTTGTTCCCCATCATCGCAAAGCCGCTTAGACTGGCTCCATTTCCATTCTCTAAAATATAAAAATAGTTGTAACCTTGAAACGTCTTGAACAAATCAAAAGTCACCCCTATCATGGGCAATACATGGTCTCTACAACTCAACCCAGGTGTTGTGCAATGGAGAGGTAAAACTTCATCCCTGACCTTATCGCCATGGGTTGTAGTTAAGCCGGTTTTTTTGTTTGTTTGTTTGGTAGCACAACGTGGCAAACTATCGTCTGTCAAGATGGCAAGATGCAGTGAGTGAGTACTGACTAGGATTCGGCGCATGATGGTATTGTCCCCCCCCCCCCCACAGGTTCTAGGTATTCTGTTGTCAAGAGTAACCAGCTCAGTGTCCAGGGTAAATATTTCTTGGTTAAGAATGTGTTAGTCGTCGCTGTATTGATTATATCCAGTGTAGTAGAATGCACACCGTGAACATTATCTGGAAAACAGCCTAGGAAGAAAGCAACTGATCACCCAACCTAGTGATACCATGATCTAGTATATGTAAAACACGCTCATTCAGTCTCACATGGCACTGTTTGTGACGAGATTTTGTTGGTTTCATTGAGTGGGTGGATGCATCAATAATTCACGGATTCTTTATTTAGCCGATCGGCTTTCATTCACACACACATAGATCGTAACTACGAGCGGGCGATAACTCGGTTGCCGCTTTTGAATTCCCAGAGATTGAGAATGAAAAACGCTACATTAACAATATCAGTGCACTGCACCAGTGCTCGCTAGCCGTGAACGGGTGTGAGTAATGGGGACGTTATTCGCTGTAATGTCTTTGTCGAAGTCAATCATTTCAGGCATCAATTCTTCCGCTATCTCGTTTCTCTTTCATTGTCACGTAAAGATTATTCCAACGAAAGGTTTCTCTTTCAGTTAAAGTTAGCTACATGTCCTTCACAGGACGTGGCCATCAAACCCAGCTGTTTGTAATTTCCAAGGCAATTTTACATTCAGCAGTTTATCTCGGCCAGTTGAAAGTGAAAATGAATCTCTGAAGCTAACATGTACATTTTGACGAATCTGAATGTTAAGTTATGTGGTTGTTTATTTACATAAACCATCTAACTACGATTTGACTACGTTCTGTGCACAGCTCCTCACTTAACCCCGTGTTGTGAGCTTTAACGCCGATGTGTGCTTTGTTCTCCCACTATCTGAAACGTGCACTTGGGTTTAGAATGTTGTGCATTGTTTCTCGCACAACCTTAGAAACTGTGCTATTAGTTTGAGTTATGTGTACTATTTTATGTCTCAAACTATCTATGCATTGTTTGCCATACAACCGTAGCAAATGCGCAGCTGGGCTTCGTGTTCTATGCATTTTTTTCCCATAACCATCTAACAAGTGTGTTTCTACTTCGTATGCTGTGCAGCTGTTCTCACACAACCATAGAAAATGTGCGTTTAGTTTCAGTTCTGTGTACTGTTTTCTCTCACAAAATATCTGCTCTGTACGAAACTAGACTTCAACCGTACACTGTTTCTCACACAACCATTCAGACTGCACTAGCCAGGCGGCCTTAATTCCATGGGCTCAAGACACGGTGTGTCCTACACCACAACGTGCTACAGACAGTAGATGACATATTTTTGTCCAGTAGGTGTATTAAACTAGTGGTGCTATAAAGAAAGCCGGCTTCCTGGCCTAGAGGTTAGCAACTTTTCTCAGTAATCTCGTATACTCTCGTAAGTAACGTGACGACGGTGAAAATCAGCAGTGGTTCGAATCGCGTCGGTAACTTATACGGGGTATGTGAGCCGGCCACTCAGAAATCAACAATCAGTTGAAAGATGCTGATGTTGACAGCGATGATCTGTAAAAGGATATGCAAACTTTTTTAATGTTTCACAAATATTTAGCAACACGATTTCTTAACTTTAGTCAAACGTTGATTGTATTTGATAACATTGAATCACACAGCTAAAGATATATGAGGAACAAACAAAGATATGTTCAGAAACAAACACGAAAAGCGGTGCATAGCTGGGTGGAAAAGTTACGAGGACGAGTCAATAAGTAAGTCACACAGCTCTGTGGGATGGCAGTAAATGAAAATAAAGCACGCAGTTCTATGCAGCCGATTTGGGAGGACTGATAAAACGATGGGATAAGTGCATCAATGTTTATGGAAAATATTTTGAGAAATAAAGGGACAATTTATGTATAAAAATAAACTGGTTCCAAGTTGTTATCATGTGTAGGTATTTTTCTACAGCCATTTGTGACTTACTTATTAACTTACCCTCGTATTAACCACAGATATAGGAACCTTTTGTACGCCTTACATTGCATAGGGCTTACGGTGCTAGAACCATGTTTGTATAGACCAATCAGCAGTCGGTGGGTGCATCAGTATCACGCCGGCCGCCTTTACTTCCCAAGATATTGCCTGTTCATTCCATATTATTAGCCCTTGATAAAACGAAACGTGACACAGACACACTAACAAAGTGGTTTAAAGCCACCGGATTGGATTATTGCACTGGGTTTTCTCCAATGACACTTGGTCTCCTTTCCACAGAGCGGCCAGCCGAAAACATAGAACAGAGCACAACATCTCGAGACAACCCCCAGGGGTCTCTAAACAAATCAAACCCAAGACCTTCGCAATGCAAGATAGTCAGCTTGGCCACTTCGCGATGGAGACCCTCAGGTGGCGGAGGAGGAATGGGGGAGGGTGGTGGATAAATGGTACAGGCGTATACGGATCAGTTAGCTCTGCTTGGGAAGTCAAGCAGCCTGGTGACAGCACTAGCTCCTTCTATTGACATACATTATGCTGCTGACTGGCACTCACAGAATACAAACAATAGGAGTATAAATAATAGGGTTCACTAGACAACAAAAATATGGACAGCGATTGTCTCTACTCTAATGTCAGCTGCCATTCTCTATCTTTTCTTGGGGTGTTGATCAACGTTCCCAATTTTTTCAATTATCCGTGATACCTTCAAGAAGTTGATGAGAATTGTTATACTGATTGGAGAAGTTGCATATAGTCAATGATTTAAATTACCATTGATGCCTCCAAAAACCAGATGAAAATCATTATAATGCGTGAGAAAATTGCACATGCCTTTTTGGGGTATTATAAGACAAATGGAAACACTTTACAACTCAATGACAAGCCCCAAATTTCCCAAGAAAAGAGCAACGGGAAGACACAGAGACGCCACGCCTGAATGCCTCGACTACATGATACACCCGGCACTAGAGCACAGACTTGATCCAACACTCCAGACATCGTGTGAGTTGTTGAACCAAGGTGAGTAGACATGCACATGCACATGCACTTGTTGATGATGATGATGATGATGATGATGATGGTCGTGGTGGTCGTGGTGGTCATGATGATGATGATGATGATGATGATGATGATGATGATGATGGTGATGGTGATGGTGATGGTGATGATGATGATGATGATGATGATGATCATGATGATGATGATGATGATGATGATGATGATGATGATGATGATGATGATGGTGATGATGGTGATGATGGTGATGATGGTGATGATCGTCATGATCGTCATGATCGTGGTGGTGGTGGTGGTGGTGGTGGTGGTGGTGGTGATGGTGATGATGATGATTGATGATTGCTGATTGCTGATTGCTGATTGCTGATTGATTGCTGATTGCTGATTGCTGATGGATGATGATGATGATGATGATGATGATGATGATGATGATGATGATGATGGATGATGGCTGGTGGCTGATGGCTGATGGCTGATGATGATGATGATTGATATGTTAAAGAGTCGCACCAGAATTCAAGAATGAAATATTCGCAAGTTTATGGTTTGACAAAAGCGCATTTCATGCATAAGTATAATTTAGCAGGTTGCATGATTTCTACATTTAAAATCTTTTCAACTTTTATTTGAAGGGCTCGTGGTTTCCTCAGGGGCCAGTGCCGCACCATGACTCCCTCCACCATGCACGTCCTTCTTCCTCCTTGTTCAAAAGAAACTGTCTAAATTTCTAGCCGATTTAATAACGCGGGGATGAAAGAAGGGAAATAATCCACATACTTTTACTATCACATGAGTTTGCTGGAGTTATCTACCGTCCATTTATTCTTGGGAAAATCCGTGGACACATGGTACCCAATGATAAAGTGAAGACAATATAAAGCAATATTATTAATATCATACAGGCGTGATTAGTTAAACCAAACGCCAATGCAGACATAGAAGATACGCATACAGACGCATTGCACATAATAACACTACGAAATAATATTAGTGCAACAAGGTAGACAATCTGTGACAACACTCGTTAGATAAAGTAGTTGTTTAGGATTTGAGTCATTTTCACACGAGTTGTAAAGACAGTTTACAAATATAATGACAGATGGATACTTATACGTATACATACACATGCTTACACAAACACACACATAATTAAAGAAAAGCAGAGAGAGACAAAGCCATAGAGAGAGAGAGAGAGAGAGAGAGAGAGAGAGAGAGAGAGAGAGAGAGAAAGAGAGAGAGAGAGAGAGCATACATGAGAATGCTGAATTAACAGATATAAATACCTACATCGATAAATATAACGTTTGAGTACAACATATTGTTGAAACGCACACACTCCCCCCCCCCCCCCCCCCCCTCCATGATAGGTGTTAACCTAATCCGCCCACAACAACATACACACATCCACTTGTACTTACGTTGATAGTTTTGTAATCGAGACACATATACATATTACACACGTACACTTCTACACTGTTACTTATCTAAAGACACACACGTGTATGTGCACATACATAAGACATGTATTATATATATGTACAAAAGACATGTATTATATATATGTACAATATACGTATTACGTGTATAAGACATGTTTACACACATAATACATGTGTTGGTATTCTGGCGGCGGCATTATGCGCAGTGTACCTGTGCTGGCTGTTGGATCGCCGAGACTCCTGTCTGTTCCACTTTTCACATTGGACAGTGGGGAGCATTTTGTGTGATATTCACTGGCACAGGAATGGAGCTTAATGGGGACGACCCATTGCCGTGAAGTTGGAACCTGGACTGACTAACTAACTAACTAACATACAAAAGACACATGCAAGTAGAAGGGCAGATAAACAGACCAGCAGGCAGAATACAAACAGACAGTCGGACAGACACGGGACAGACAGAGTCAGTAAACCAGACTGCACTCAGACAGACAGACAGTAAGTAAACCAGACTGCACTCAGACAGACAGACAAAGTCAGTAAACCAGACTGCACTCAGACAGACAAAGTCAGTAAACCAGACTGCACTCAGACAGACAGAGTCAGTAAAGCAGACTGCACTCAGACAGACAGACAGTAAGTAAACCAGACTGCACTCAGACAGACAGACAGAGTCAGTAAACCAGACTGCACTCAGACAGACAGACAGAGTCAGTAAACCAGACTGCACTCAGACAGACAGACAGACAGACAGACCGACCGACCGACCGACCGACCGACCGACCGACCGACCGACCGACCGACCGACCGACCGACCGACCGACCGACCGACCGACCGACCGACCGACCGACCGACCGACCGACCGACCGACCGACCGACCGACCGACCGACCGACCGACCGACCGACCGACCGACCGACCGACCGACCGACCGACCGACCGACCGACCGACCGACCGACCGACCGACCGACCGACCGACCGACCGACCGACCGACCGACCGACCGACCGACCGACCGACCGACCGACCGACCGACCGACCGACCGACCGACCGACCGACCGACCGACCGACCGACCGACCGACCGACCGACCGACCGACCGACCGACCGACCGACCGACCGACCGACCGACCGACCGACCGACCGACCGACCGACCGACCGACCGACCGACCGACCGACCGACCGACCGACCGACCGACCGACCGACCGACCGACCGACCGACCGACCGACCGACCGACCGACCGACCGACCGACCGACCGACCGACCGACCGACCGACCGACCGACCGACCGACCGACCGACCGACCGACCGACCGACCGACCGACCGACCGACCGACCGACCGACCGACCGACCGACCGACCGACCGACCGACCGACCGACCGACCGACCGACCGACCGACCGACCGACCGACCGACCGACCGACCGACCGACCGACCGACCGACCGACCGACCGACCGACCGACCGACCGACCGACCGACCGACCGACCGACCGACCGACCGACCGACCGACCGACCGACCGACCGACCGACCGACCGACCGACCGACCGACCGACCGACCGACCGACCGACCGACCGACCGACCGACCGACCGACCGACCGACCGACCGACCGACCGACCGACCGACCGACCGACCGACCGACCGACCGACCGACCGACCGACCGACCGACCGACCGACCGACCGACCGACCGACCGACCGACCGACCGACCGACCGACCGACCGACCGACCGACCGACCGACCGACCGACCGACCGACCGACCGACCGACCGACCGACCGACCGACCGACCGACCGACCGACCGACCGACCGACCGACCGACCGACCGACCGACCGACCGACCGACCGACCGACCGACCGACCGACCGACCGACCGACCGACCGACCGACCGACCGACCGACCGACCGACCGACCGACCGACCGACCGACCGACCGACCGACCGACCGACCGACCGACCGACCGACCGACCGACCGACCGACCGACCGACCGACCGACCGACCGACCGACCGACCGACCGACCGACCGACCGACCGACCGACCGACCGACCGACCGACCGACCGACCGACCGACCGACCGACCGACCGACCGACCGACCGACCGACCGACCGACCGACCGACCGACCGACCGACCGACCGACCGACCGACCGACCGACCGACCGACCGACCGACCGACCGACCGACCGACCGACCGACCGACCGACCGACCGACCGACCGACCGACCGACCGACCGACCGACCGACCGACCGACCGACCGACCGACCGACCGACCGACCGACCGACCGACCGACCGACCGACCGACCGACCGACCGACCGACCGACCGACCGACCGACCGACCGACCGACCGACCGACCGACCGACCGACCGACCGACCGACCGACCGACCGACCGACCGACCGACCGACCGACCGACCGACCGACCGACCGACCGACCGACCGACCGACCGACCGACCGACCGACCGACCGACCGACCGACCGACCGACCGACCGACCGACCGACCGACCGACCGACCGACCGACCGACCGACCGACCGACCGACCGACCGACCGACCGACCGACCGACCGACCGACCGACCGACCGACCGACCGACCGACCGACCGACCGACCGACCGACCGACCGACCGACCGACCGACCGACCGACCGACCGACCGACCGACCGACCGACCGACCGACCGACCGACCGACCGACCGACCGACCGACCGACCGACCGACCGACCGACCGACCGACCGACCGACCGACCGACCGACCGACCGACCGACCGACCGACCGACCGACCGACCGACCGACCGACCGACCGACCGACCGACCGACCGACCGACCGACCGACCGACCGACCGACCGACCGACCGACCGACCGACCGACCGACCGACCGACCGACCGACCGACCGACCGACCGACCGACCGACCGACCGACCGACCGACCGACCGACCGACCGACCGACCGACCGACCGACCGACCGACCGACCGACCGACCGACCGACCGACCGACCGACCGACCGACCGACCGACCGACCGACCGACCGACCGACCGACCGACCGACCGACCGACCGACCGACCGACCGACCGACCGACCGACCGACCGGCCGGCCGACCGACCGACCGACCGACCGACCGACAGACAGACAGACAGACAGACAGACAGACAGACAGACAGACATATCACTTCAGAATTTCAAAATAAGAAAGCCTGTTAATATTAGATTTCATGCATATGTGATTCTAACATACACATTTAGCTAGCTCTCCGCCGGTTTACAAACAAGTTCATGCACTGAGCGTAGGGGCTCAAACCTTAAACTAATAAGGAAGAGATAGATCACGGATAATTTCATTTGTCCTGAAGGTAACCTCCGAATCAAACCCAAATAAAGTAAATCATTGAGACAACAGGGAGACAACAGGGAGACAACAGGGAGACAACAGTACAGCAAGTTAGGTGCACATCCTTCACAGAACGTCTTGTGTTGGGGCACTGAAGGCAGTCACACACGAACTGATTCATGCCGTGAGAGATCACAATTTGTGGAGAAGCATGATCGCCTAGACAAGCCGGCAAGGCACTTCATGATGATGATGTCATTTGATCTTGTTTACATTTTTGTGTTTGTCATATTTTATTTTAATTAATTTTTTTCCCTGCAGCATTCACATGTCTATTCTTATGAATTTATAAAAGCTCTCTTAGGATTATTCTATTCGAGTTTTTATATGTGTATGTGTCTGTTTTTGTTTTTTTAAACCGGTCTCTTGCTTTGAACTCAAGAGTAGTCCACACACGTCCTACTACATGTAGTTCACTAGACTGATATTTGCGTGTGGATTAGCTTTCCCTATTATCAATGTCCCTCGCCATCAGGCGAACACACTCAGACTTCAGAGGTACTTGTAATGTTTGTCCCCAGGTCAACGACGTGAAATCAACATTTTAGTTCAAGTGACGCTTGAAGCGGTTGAACCCACTACCTCGGCGTCAACACTCCGGATGTTTAAAAGTGGGAGCTCTTATCCATTCTGCCATGCTGACTTCCTATACCTTTATGACAGCTTGTTGTTTCCAATATATGTTTATTACATTTAATTTACCTGCTTTATAATATAGTTAGGTAGCATTGTGGTGAACTGATTAAAATGTTGGAAGATATCAACACTGATGGAAAAGATTTAAGAATAATAAAGAATATTTACTGGAACCAAGTAGCAGCAATTAAAATGGGAAATAAAGAGGGTAGTTACGAACAGATAAAGCTAGGAGTACGACAAGGGTGTGTCTTGTCACCAGATCTTTTCTCCCTTTATAGCGAAGTAATAATGAGAGGGATCAAAGAGATGCCAGGAATACTAGTTGGAGGTTATAATATAAATAATATACGCTATGCAGATGACACAGTATTGGTGGCGGATAATTCAACAGACCTACAACAATTATTAGACGTTGTAGTAACAGAGAGTGCAAGGAAAGGACTCTCCTTGAATATCAAGAAAACAGTAACAATGGTAATATCAAAGAAAATGGTGACACCAAAATGTGACATAGAAATAGAAGGGAAAATCCTTAACCAAGTTGATAATTTTAGATACCTAGGGGCATTTATAACATCAGATGGAAGATGTACAACAGAGATTAGGAGCAGAATAGGGCAGGCAAAAGCCGCATTTCAGAAAATGAAGAGTATCTTATGCAATAAGTCACTATCACTGAATGTAAGAAAGAGAGTGCTGAAATGCTATGTAGAACCAGTTTTGCTGTATGGCAGTGAATCTTGGAATGTAAATGAACAGATGAGGAAGAAATTAGAAGCAACAGAGATGTGGTTCCTGCGACGAATGTTGCGAATTCCTTGGACTGCCAGGGTAACTAACGACGACTGCCTGAAACAGGCTAACGAAACTAGAACAATAAGACAGAGACAAACAGCTTTCCTCGGTCATGTGATGAGAAGAGATGCATTGGAGAACATCGTAACAACTGGAAAGATCGAGGGGAAGAGAGGTAGAGGTAGACCAAGAGAAGTGATGCTGGATGGATTGAGACGGTGGCATGGAGGAATATCAGCAGCAGAGTTGATCCAGAAAACCAAAGACCGAGATCTATGGAGAGCCATGAACGCCTACGCCAGCCGGCACGACACTTGATGATGATGATGAGCATTGTGGTATACGTTTGTATGACATCTCCATGGTAATATGTTCAAATCCCTTTGAGACGGAGTTTTTTGTTTTTGTTTTTTTTCCATTGATGTGGGCTGCCAGATCAACCCGGCCTAAACATCTCAAGAGGAAATTTGCTGGGAAGTAAAGATGGCCGGAGTGAGATTGAATATATCACTCGCGGAGCGCGAATTGCTATAAAAATATGGGACTAAAATCGTATCCTCAATACGTCTCATGAAGCAAACTTTACTCAACATAAAGGGCCAGAATTTAAACAATCAATTTTACTGACTTAGGACAATATATCAATCATCATCAAGTGCCTTGTTAGGTGGCATAGGGTTTCATATCGTCACAGATCTCGGTCTTTGGTGTTCTGGAACAACTCTGCTAATGATATTCCTCCATGGTACCGTCTCAATCCATCCAGCATCATTTCATCACTTGGTCGGCCTCTGCCTCTCTTCCCCTTGATCTTTCTAGTCGTCACGATATTCTTCAATGCCTCTCTTCTCATCACAGGACCAAAGAAAGTTGTTTGTCTCTTCCTTATTGTTGAATACAATGTTCTAGTTTCATTAGTCTCTTTCAGGCAATAATTGTTAGTTACTCTGGCAGTACAATGAATTCACAACATTCGCCTCAGGAACCATATCTCTTTTGCTTCCAGGTTCGTCTTAATGTGTTAATTTACTTTTACAAATGCATGCATTAATTTAATGAGGCTTGGTCGATCCCAGAGCCTTTGGAATCGAAACATGCAACCCAACTGCAACTGGAGTTCGACTCAGGGCCACAGTGCTGTTGTATGATGTACTTTACCACTACACCACATCGCTTCATGGTAACTGAAATTATGAGTACTGATGATCACTTAGAGAAGTATCTATAGCTGCTTGAACGTAGGCAACCTAGGGTATCATGTGCCGATAACTGGCCCCAATACGGCGTATATGTAGCTGTTCTGGTGTTTTCAATGTGGAATAAGGTATTTATATCATTCATCTTGTTTATTCGTACATTTATATCATTCATTTTGTCTATTGATACATTCATATCATTCATCTTGTCTATTGTAAGTACAAATCAATGCCCATAAATAATTATAACCCTGAGGTGGAGACACGTATCAGAGAGCACCTACTGAAAGTAGAACACACTCACAGCGATCCAATGATACAGCCAAGCTACCGGTTTGCGTTTCTGACAGTCTGGATTCAATGTGGCTACTAGAGATAAGTGGAGATAACCCGGAATTTTTTGGTAACGCCGCTAGGGAGGATAAATCAGGGAAATATCTGAAGGCCGACTGATTAAAATGTGAGATTAGAGGAGGAAGTGGAAGTGGAGGAGAGGAATTGTACAGAGAGATATACAGACAAGGGGAATGGGAGACCAGAGGGTGGGCAGAGAGAGATATGAACAGCCAGGCAGGCAAAAAGACATATACAGACAGACGGACCGACCTACATTAGATCGACAGACAGACAAACAGAGGAATGTTTGAACAAACAGACAGACAGATAGAGGAGCACATGGCCAGACAGACAGAAAGGCATAAAGACAGAAGAACGCACGGCAGACATGTAGACGGGCGGAGAGAAAGGCTGAGGAACTTTTGGACATATAGACAGCCTTACAAACAGATAGCGGAATGAATGGGCAGACAGACATACAGACGACTGCATGGACAGACAGACAGACAGACAGACAGACAGACAGACAGACAGACAGACAGACAGACAGACAGACAGACAGAGCTCATTGACAAACAGACAGACAACGGAGACCATGGACAGACAGACAGATAAACGCATAACCAAACAGACAGACAGATAGAGGAACGCATGGACAGGCAGACAGACAGACAGAGGAACGGAACGCATGGACAGACAGACAGAGGCACGCATGAACAGACATACAGAGGAACGCAGGGACATGCAGACAGAGGAACGCATGGACAGACAGACAGACAGACAGACGCCTGGGCAGACAGGCAGAGGAAGGCATGGACAAACAGACAGACGGGGGAACGCATTGACAGACAGAGGGACAGACAGACAGACAGACAGACAGACAGAGGAACACGAGACATACAGGTAGACGGGCGGACAGACAGACCGGCAGAGGAACGTATGGACAGATATACAGACAGACAGAGGAACGCATAGACAGATGGACATATAGACCGAGGAACAAATGGACAGACTGATAGATAGCCAGACAGGCAGACGGTTGGACGGGCGGAGAGACCGGTAGACAGGTAGACGGGCGGACAGACAGAAAGATAGAGCAATGTATGGACAGGTAGACAGACATACAGACAGACAGATAGACAGCTAGACAAACACACTTGATGACTGGATATAAAATTCCGGAAAACGCAGATAACATTTAGAGATAACCACTTGAGAGATTACCTAGATCAGGGGTGGCCAACCTTTTCAGCAGGCGGGCCAAATTTCAGAAATAATATTTCTTGTCGGGCCACGCACCTACTTTATTTTTGTTAAATTAAAGTAAACAAGCAAGCGTGCTACAGCTTCGACCACATCGTCGATTCCCACTCCGCGGGCCGCAACATGACTACCGGAGGGCCGCATGCGGCCCGCAGGCCTCGTGTTGGCCACCCCTGACCTATACAGATACGAGGGGAAGTCAATAAGTAAGTCACAAATGGCTGTAGAAAAGTAACTAAATATGATAACAACTTGAAACAAGTTTATTTTTATACATACATCGTCCATTTATTTCTCAACATAATTTCAACCAACATTGATGCACTTATCCCATCGTTTTATCAGTCCTCTAAAACCGAATGCATAGAAATGTGTGCTCTGTTTTCTAAAGCATGTTTTAACTTCACATTCAACTTCGGCGTCATTCACGAAATGTCTCCCGCCAAAAGGAAGGGATGGGGGGTTCAGTGGACCAAAAAGGTTGAAATCGCCAGGGGCTAAGTCGGAGCTGTAAGTTGGATGTTCCAGAACATCCCACCTTAGTTGGTTAATTTTCTCTTGAGTTAATCGAGCCATATGTGGTCTGGCATTGTCATGAAGAAGCAAGACTCCTCTAGTCAGCAGTCATGGACGTTTTCTTCGAATTGCATCATGAAGAATCGTCAGAACTTCAAAGTACGATTCAGAATTCACATTGTCACCTTTCTTCTTGAAATTGGTTTAAAGCACTCCTTGACAATCCCACAACACTGTCAGCATAACCTTCCCTGCTGATGGCGTAACCTTGAATTTTTTGGACACAAGACGAAGAAGAATGTTTCCATTGCATTGACGCACGCTTTGATTCTGGCTGGTTGTGATGAACCCATGATTCGTCCTCAGTAGCAATCATGTTCAGCATGTCTTCTCCTTCATCTTTGTATCGACAGAGATGATGCAAGGAAAGACCAAATCGATTCATTTTGTGTTCCTCCTTCAATTGTCTGGGTACCCACCTTGAGCACAGATTCTTAAATTTCAATCGATCATGCATTATGCTGTTTGCTGAACCATGTAAGCACCATATTTCAGATGCTACAGAGTCTATCGTTACTCACCTGTCACCTCTAATCATCTCCTCCATCCGCTGCACGGATGCTTCTGTTGCAATCTCAACAGGACGACCAGATCGGAATTCATCAGCAATTTTAGAGCGTCCTTGAGAAAATGTTCTGCCCAGATATGCACCACTTTACGGGAAAAACATTTATCAGCATAAATAGGAAACATTTCCTTATGAATGTCTTTGCAGGCAGTACTTTTGCCCCCCCCCCCCCAAAAAAAAAAAGAATAAAAAAATAAAACGCACAACAGCACGTTGCTCTTTGGTTGTACACTCCGCAAGTACAGTCACCATTTTGTTTATGTGCTGCACATGCACATGAGACACTTAGCGCCACCTGACGAACGGGAATATAAGGACGATGTTGCTGTCACCTAATGACACCTGTAGAAAACACCAACTACATTTAACTGCCATTTTACAGAACTGTGTGACTTAGTTATTGACTCGCCCTCGTATAACCACTGTGAGATGTATTTTTTTAATGTTGCATATCCCTTACAGGACGTTGCAGTCAACACCAGCATTTTTCAGCTGCTGTAGATGTACTAGGCAAGATTACTCTCAGTATTTTGCCATTGCTTTCTGAGCGACCGGCTCACATAGCCCTAAGTTACCGACGTGGCGAGAACCGCACCAATTCTCGCGCACATCACGTCACTCACGAGAGTATACGGATTACGGAGAAAGATGCTAACTCCTAGGCCAAGGAGACCGGCTGTGAGATTACCTACATAGATATAACCAATGGGAGATTACCTAGATAGATGTAATCACTGAGTGATTACCTAGATAGGTATAACCACTTGAGAGATTACCTAGATAGATATAACCACTGAGAAATCTTAAATAGATTGTGATCTTTCAAGATCTATAAACGTGGCTACATCTCTTTGATGATTCTCTGCCCCAGAATCGATCATATTACATTTGTCAGATATCGCCAACCCTGTCCATCTTGTCACACACATTTCTAAGATGTTAATGATCAAACTTTTCATTATTTTTTCTGTTTCAATATTATCTCTGGTGCGAACATTCCACGTTGCTACTTTAATTATTGTAAATATGTTTGCACGTAGTCGTATGCTGACGGCCTGGAGTCACCTGGTGCACACTCCTTTCCTCATCAGGCAAGGTCGCTCCCAAGAAGCATTCATTTGTTTCGTGTATTTTAAAATGTAAAAGCGGTGTGATCGGAGTAGAATTCCTATCAT